>MU883296.1:0-14979 GCA_036418205.1 Ostertagia ostertagi
GTGACTAAGCATATTAAGTTTATCATAAATATGCACATCTATATTTACGCGTCTAAATTGAGATGTAAATGTTACATTGATATGTACTGGTGTAATGAGCAAAGTTTTGCAATCGCAGAAGAGAAGTGCTTTGGACTGAGGTTCAGCAAATCATCGTAGAATTCTTCTAAATCCGCCACCTTCACAGCAGAACCCCCATTTCATTTTTTTTGTTCACTGGCAACTGAAATCTAGAGAGGACTTTCTTATTGAGTGAAATGCTTCCATTTTCGAAGGTGAACTTGCAGCGTGTTACCTATGAGGAGGTAGAAAGTCGTGTCCATGTAGGGACGGGTTTAATGGATCGCTTAGCAGATAGTGTACAAAACAGTGAACGATTTTGGATGCGTTTGAAAGACAGTCCCACGATAAGGTCGAAAGGGGGTAATATACCTAATCGAAGGTAAGGCACTCAAAAGGGATGGGGCCACAGCCTTGGCTGTGGGACGATGCGCATTTCGTAGCTAACGATAAGGGTATGTCACCAGTGGCTTAGCAGGGCCTTACGTGCGCCGCTCGCGCCACTTCACGCCCACCGATCAGTAATCTGTCACCGTCTGACTCTAGTCGCTTAGCAAATATAGCGATTGCGTTGGGCAGCAGATGAGGATGAAGTATGAGAGTAGCATCATTGGAGAAATCAATGTGAGGAATGAGGCATCATTCCTCGGCTTCTAGGCCGCTCTTTCTTGATTTTTTTTCTCATTTGTATATCACTGACCACCGCTTCTTGATTCATTCGCCGCTCACAAATTCCGCCTCTATGGTTATGCTGATAAGGACTTCGTCTTCAAATTCGAAGGCCGGACAATTTTCTAGTGTTCTAATTTTTTCATCAAAGACGACTTTAAAAAATGTTTGGCAACACGGAGAGCGTGTTCAAAACCAAGAACATTCACACTTTCTGATATGTATTTAGTTTGCTTCGTAAGAAAACCGCCTTGTCACGTGAAAGGAAACGAACTGTTGCTTGTCTATGGAAAATAACCGAAATGCGTGAGAATTTAGAGACGGCAATGTTTGAAAAAAAAAACTATATTTGAAATTATTCTCTCATTTTATAAGATGTTAACTTCCTTGGGAACGCCTAAAAGTAGGTTCACGTGAAGAAAATGGTTTTCAAGAGGAAATGGTATTTCTACTTAATCGAATTTCTATTTTGCTTTAGATTATATTGTATTTATATTTTTTGATTTATATCGTATCTATTTTACTTATTTTGTAGTGATCCTATCCCTCTATAGACAGATTCATTGGAACAACTTTTTTCTACCTCGAAAAGTGGATTCCTTTATATCATAAATAGAAGTTCGATTTTAAAAATAAATTCGTTTTCGAACCTCAAGGTTCCTCTGATACATACCCATTTTTGCTCATTGTGAACGACAGGTGATGCCCTTTGACGGCAGTACAGTTTCAGTTGCCGGCACTGGTTTCACATACTCGCCTTGTGGCAAGCGGGGGAAAACGGACTTCACGGTGGAGCACAAATGACTTAGCTGTCGCTTTCTAGGCCCTGCTCTTTCAGTCTTTTCTTAAGGATGCCTCTCCTTTATTCAATGCAGGCTCTCAGCGCTGTCCCTTGCTGAAGACTCCATAACTCTTGTTTGACCCTGTTGAGGGTGCTGGCATACTCCGGTCATATGGAGAAGGGATCTTGGAGATCTCATTGCGCTCGATTCTAGCGTTTGGCTTTAATATCCTCAAACTTGCGGCCTGGAAATTCCACAGTAATTGAGTTCCCTGCAAGTTGCTGCAGGTGAGTGATTCAGTGGGAGGTAGCACGAAAAGCTGGTCGCGAAGTAAAAGGAAGATATTGTAAAGTAGGCGGAGGTGAAAAAGGCTATGGAACTGGCTCAGAGCCTTTTGAAGTCGCATTTAAGCAATACGGTGGTCTTTTTTCCCGTTGATCTCCGCTTTTGGCGAGTCCCATCGATGTTGAGGTCATCATTGTGAAAGCTCTGCTCTGCCTCTTCGGTAAAATGGCTAGGGTCCGACGGCTCTGAGGGACCAATAGCTGGAAGCTAATCGGGGGTGGGCAGAGGGACAGTGAGTCGGAAGGGAACAGGAAGGCCTCTCCAGGCCGCGACTGCGCACGCTTCGCCTTGAAAACACCGCGTTTCGATCTCTTTGAAGCACAAATTTTTTTATAGTTGGTACATTTGCCCTTCTTTCAAGTTTTCGAGTCATCATGCTATCTGCTTTACATAGAGTACGACCTCTTGAAGAAAGAGCTGAGCTATAAAGTTTCAGGTGAAGTCGTATCTTTATAACGGTGGAAAAGGAAAACTTGTTTCGATCTCTGTGCTGGTGAAACGTAGAAACAAACAGGTGATATTTGATTTGTTTTTGTTTGTTAACTGCTGTTTTTGGCCGTAGTTCGCCATGCGAATGTTTCACGGCGACAAGCGGGTTCAAGTCCCGCCTGGGGCGAAAGTTTTGTTCACAACCCAGCATTCTTGTGAAACAGGTGGTAGATAAGTCTCATATTTTTACTTCGTAAGGAATTCGAGTGAAAGTGACGGTACTAAATACATCATGGTGTTGTAGAGAAATGCTCAACTTGGAGCGCTTCGGAGGAAAAAAGGACGCGGAAAGAGCGGTCGAAACATTCTCGACGACATTAATCAGGATCGTCTGGGCGCTGACGACTTCATGAAAGGTATTTTCACCAGCGGTTTCCTGAAATTCACTCCGATGTCTCTGAGAGAGTCTGTTTCAGCTCTCAAGATTCTTGATGGGTTCAGTGCAAGTGTGGACAGAAAGGTCTTCAAGTACCTCGCGAACTGGTCTGGGATGTGGAGCAGAGAGGTACGGTTTCCTGAGCAGTCTGCCTTTTTGAGCACGACACTCAGCTTCGCCGTTAATGTGTCTTCTCTTGAAAGAGCAGTGTTGCAGGAAGAATGGGAGAAAACCTTCTGCACATTTGTTTATTGCACAACACTGCTGACATGAATGAGCTGGCAAAGCGGATCGTCAATAAATACCCGAAAATCGTCAACGACATCTTCATTTCTGAAGATTACTACGGTATTTTACGAGTACTGTCGATAAGATGAGACAAAATTTGGGACTTATACAGTAATCCTGTCAGAGAATAACCGAAACCTCGTGAAATTTTAATACTTCCGTTGCGGTCTGGCCTGAACACTGTCCGAAGATTCGGCAGCCTTGAACGTTGACCGCCGAACACATTGGTGAGAGCAATTTCCTTAGGATGTGATGAAAGAGTGGACCTCCTTAGCTCACTGTTTCATTGAACGTGGTTAAAATGGAGCCCATTAAGTAAAGGTAGGCCGATTCTGAGATGTAAGGGCCCAACAGAGAAACCATTAAAACTGCTATACCTTTTTTGCCGGTTCATCTCCGGAATGGGGTGAGTCTCATCAGAACTGAGGTTACCATTGTCAACACTCCCCGCTAAATGGCTACTGTCCTCGGCTAGAGTTCGACGGCGAAGCTTAGAATTGTGGGCGCAGCTACAGTAGCGGTCAAAGTTTGGAAACTTTTTTATTTTTGATCTAGCGCGGCCGATACACAACGAAATTGTCCCAAATTTAGGATATTCCATACAAAATCGAGTTCAGAATACGACGGGAAGAACAATTTCCAAAAACCTATAATCATATTTGAGAAATAAGATTTTTTTCAAGTAATGGCGCGTCAAAAGTTTGGAAACTTTTTGTTTCCCTTATCATTATGATTCCTACTCTTCAATGTTCACTTGTTTCTGTTAATTTTAGTTAAACCATTGAGCAATGTGTAATTTCGAAATGAATTCATATGCAAAGGAAGCAGTTTTTCCATGGGAAACCCTACAATACGGAATACGAAATTGAAATGGTTTCTTAGTAGTTCAATCTCTAAGGAAGTAATAGCATCGAATGTTTCTGGCTTTGTTGGAGTCGAGCAAGCATAAGAAGAATGATCATTCACAAAAAAGTATCCTCACAAGAAAATTGGCCCTCCTCAAATACTTCGGAGGGTGGTTGGCACGTCCCGTGCCCCCGACATTCCCAAGTGAGAGACAACTTTTTCCAGTTTTCCTCTAATCATATTGAAGTCCAAGTGTAGCACAACATCGGCCGCGACCTGATGAATATTACGGATGGTATCCCAGCAAGTAGCCATTGTTGGGCTTCAAGAGCAGGATGGCCCAACTGGCTTCCGCACTCTATCGGCTAACATGAACCGGAGCCAAGAGGTGAAACTTTGTCCTCAGCGACGAATGAGATTTCTATCTTCCTAGAAATAATATGGTGGACCCTGTGAAGTGTTTTGTCAAATGGGAACCTCATTTTGAGTATGAGATTCCAACAGTCAGAAATAGTGGAAGTACTGTCATGGATGAACATTTGTCCGACCATTCGGCGATTCCACAGTTCTAGGTATCCAGCGAAATGTGGGTTGGGCTAAGTACAAGTATAGTCTGTTGAATACAATGCTCACCTTAGATAGTCAGAACTAGCCGGAAAAGATGGGTTTTCTATTACGGAAATAACCCGATGCAGGCCTACCTCCCCACTGCCGCCTTCCTCAACCCAGAAAAAGGAGCTGCTATGAAGCGACCAAGTCAAGATCTGAAGTCTAATTGAGTTCTACATCTCACGGAAAAAGTGGCATGTCGCTCTACCCACGTTCCAGTTAAGAATCCCACCAAACAATGTGCTTTAGTTCACAGTGTATGAGGTCCGACTTAAAAATCCTAAAATTATTTTATAATCAATACCATGTCAATAAAAACGACGCTAAGATAGAAATTTAAAGCTACTCATCAAATAATTAATTTATCATGTGGATTTGAGAGCTATTCCGCTTTAGAATTCGGAAGTTTCCAAACTTTTGACGCGCCATTTCCTATAAAAATTCGTATTTTTCAAATGCGATTTCAGTTTTCAAAAATCATGTTACCCATCGTAATCTACACTAGATTCTGAATATAATATGTGAATTCGGGGCAATTTCATTGTCTATTGGCTACGCTAGATCAAAAATAAAAAAGTTTCCAAACTTTTGACCGCTACTGTATGCCGAGACGGCCACTGGTGCGACCCTGGTAGGCCGTTGGGTGCACACCATTCGCTGAGAAACGCTCATCGTTTTGCACCTTTAGAGGGCTCGCTTACTTTTTCACTAGGTATCTTTCCATTCTACCCGTGCCAACGCCTCTTCTACTTACTTTGTGTCACGCAACATACCGGTGCAGTGGTGAGTGGCAAGTGGCAGCTCTCTACGAATCCGTCGCGTCCCCAATCGAAGCCCTGGGTTTTTGCGTCTCCAAGCCAATCACGCATTTCCATCTCTTCCGTGATCAGGCGTCTGTGGAAAAAGAGGATCAAAACACTAGTTGTACGTGAACGCGCCCCCTGCAGCCATTCGTATCGCATCAAAGCGCCACGCGGTACGTTGTACAAATGGAAGTGGAATGCGTGCTGCATCCCAAAAATGGATTGGTTAATGGCAAACGTTATTATGTCCCGTCAACCGCCGGGACCTCCATTACCTGTTTAAGATTTACGCCTTCCGCCGTGGTTCCTTCCACTTATTATACCATCACTTACATACCCCCGTTCCTCTAACGAAGCAAAAAACACATAAGGACTTTGTCGGCGTGGTTCCGTGTCCGTCAGTGTGTTGCTCGTGGCGCAACATGTCTGTTGCCTGCGACTTCCGTGCGCTCTGGCTGCGCACCGTGTCATTCTAAGGTAACTCGTGGAAGGTGCCTTGGACTAAGCACACAAAAGCTCCGAACATGGAATTAAATAAATAAACAGAAAATGCCATTACTAGATGGTAACTGCAACGGGATGTGGCGATTACAAGGGCCCAAATTTGCCCATATTCCGGGAGATTTGTGCTACCAGTGGACTTCCGTTTTGCCTGGCTAGGAGTGCTCTTTCTGGCCAAAAAATTCACAGTTCTACTGCGAACAATCACCGCTCGCCATGCCATCCATTTTCCGTACCACAGAGATTGTATTCTGTTCTAAGCCGCAGGAATGTTCACTTTTAAAATCTGACAGAAAGCTATGGCGCTCAAGGCAGAGATCATCGTTCGATTTCTGCGCGTCCACGAAGAAAGGAGTAATGAATTTATGCAACATCAGCCGCAGCTTGCCCGCTACTTTCTGATTTTTTCTTCACAAAGCCAAAGATCCAGTACTTGAAACCCGCTTAGCTCCCTTTCAGTTGCAGTCCTTTCATACATTCGTATGTGCAGTAGGCCATGTGAATGTGTGCTACCAGAAAGTTGGATTAAAATGAGCTCATACTTTTAGGCCTTTCACCACTTCTCCAGGCAATCGTCAATTGAAGATGTCGAAATGGTTTATTTCTTGTGTAAAAAAGGAGCCGATGTGCATCAACGGTAAGCATGATGGCTGTAAAAATAATAAGGTGAAAACTAGTAACGAGCGAATATAATTCCCATAGTGTTAGATCATTGAAAATGAAATTTCTGTTACAAGTCAGGAGAACACACGTTGGAAACCTATGTATCCCGAAAATTATCTCATGGGAAATCTTTTTCGGTCTAATCGATGAGTGCTTTCGTTCGAAATTGCCAGAGATTGGGAGCAATGCTGTTGTTTGATTGATCGACATAATCATAAAAAGGGAGTTGCAAATGGGCCTAGACTAGCGATGTCGCAAAAGGATGAAAATGAAGCGTCCGGCGGTGATCAACCCTTTTTTGGATGCCCCACGCCTTCTGGCTCTATTCAGGCTCGTATTGGCAATTGAGCTATGGCCCATAGAATAAACTGCGGCGGTCAGCCGATGTAGAAGCTAATGTTCGTATTCTCTCAGGCAAGCATGGTACCGGAGTGATAGAAGGCGTAGCTGGTTTGGGTGGGATGCGATATGAGGATTAAACTCCGCACCGTTCGCGTAGAAAGTGATGCCATGTGCCACTAAACTATTTCCTACTATGAGTTACAAACAATGTGAAATAAAACGGATTCTGCATAGTCACCATGACAACGCCACAGAATATGTTTTATCCCTAGATTAGCTTGCCTGAGCCATCGCCTTACGCACCCCCATCCCCTCAAAGGAGGATTCTACGACAAAGACGAAGGTCAAGGAGGGAAAACTTGTGAAGTGGAGGGACAGGTGAATCTTCTAAGGATGTGGACCGATACGCAATAGTGTCGCTAGATATGTCCCGGCGATCTAGCATGGCCTTCCGCGGCCAATTGGCGCGCTATTGGCCCGGTACGCCCCCTCTCGCGTCGTCTCGTGTCTGAGTCTCTAGCCGTTCAGCAGAGAGAGCGTTAGCGTTGAAGAGGGCAGCACCGATGAGAGTCGCATCAATGCGCAAATCAACGGCAAGAAGGGGTCCCATTTCTCGGGTTCTAGGCCATTTTCTCGTTTTTTTCTTGCATCACTGACCATGTTCAATTTTGTTGCTGTCTTTTCATCGTTGTCGAAGGAGCGTTAGGTACGATTGCGATTGGTGATTAGAGGGGGTACAATCCGTCGTCTACAACTAACAATTTTGCCGCGTGCAAGATCTGTATGCTAGAAATGTAAAGTGTGGGGATGGGAGATGAGGAGGAAAAAGCATGAGAATGCCAGCTTCTCTGCAGATGATTTGTCTCACCTTTTCACTACCCTGTAGTTGTCAAATGCCATCGATGGCTGCTAATATAAGTCTAGGAATTCATAATAAAGGCGGTAATGTTTTGGGCTTGGTTAGGCCATGAGTATTAGGTCAGACCCGTAATACCTGAGCATTGCGGCGAATTGTTGACATCACATTGGTGCGATTCTAGCTGATTTCCTCTCCGTTTTGTTGTCTTTATAATATTCACTGCTTGTGTGAATGAAATTGGTTCCTTCAGCTGCTACGGATCGTTCTTCTTGTGCTGATGATCAGAAGGCGTCCCGCACGGATTCTTTGGAACATGAATGGGTGGATCCTCGTGCAGAACACCGCTATACAGGGTAGGTCTCCTTTCGGTAGAATGCGAAAAAGAGCTTTACCGTGAGCTAAGCATTCACAGATCTTCTGTATGGTTGCTACGGTTCCGTAGTAGAAAGTCTTCGAAAAGAGTTCAATCACCATAGAATGGAACAATGCATTGGGAAGTGCTCACTGTCACCATAAATATCAGATTTCACTTTTCAGACAGATGTATTGGGGAGAGCTTCCGCTGTCGTTCGCCGCCTGTACTAACAATCAGGTATGAGAGCTAAAGCGTAGCTCGACGGTCAGGTATTAGAAATCTTCTCTGTATTATGCCCGATCATGGTAGAAAGGCGGACAAGCGTTGATTTCTTGCCCCCTTTCCGGCTTAAACAGTGCGCTTACTGATAAAGCTGCTACATCGCTCCATCTGCAATCCACACGCTTTGGCAACCGCGCTCTTCGCTATTGGCTTCCACGCTAGCGCCGCGAAAAGAACGCGGACGCAGTCACGACAGATGAGCATTGCTGCTCATCACCCGAGCAACTGGAGCTAGCCGCTCGTGGAACTCATTTGGATGCGCACCTTCTCTACCCAGAATGGAATGCGCCTAAAAAGGGGGTTTTGTTCGAAGGGTAATCAGGGTTTTCCTGCCGCTTTCTTTTTCTTTTCCGGACTGCTCACCCCCTCCCTCAGCTTCATTTTGTTTTTTGCACGCTAACACACACCTATTTTATCCCGTGGTTGCCTTTGACTCCCAATCCCGAACGATCTGTTCACAGCCAAACGTTCTTCCCCGGAGGGGCTGCTTAGTTGGTATAAAGCTTTCTGAAGAAACCAACATGCACATCGGCTGGCTCCCGCAGCTCATTGTGCAGGTAAGTACATGGTATTCAGGTGCCACTGCGACTTTGACTGAGAACAGGATTCGTGGCGCATCCTAAAAGGTGTTCACCAATGCCAAATACCCAAAGTCAATAATTAAACTGCCCCGAGCTCATTCTTAGACATATGTGGAACAACGTTAACGCAACTTCTCTGTGATATAACCACTTCAACAATGCACTTTACAAAACGTACACTTCAGGACTGCTTTCGACTTCTAAGAGCGTTCCGAGCGGATCCCAACCAGACTGACACTAACGGCAACACCGTCCTTCACCTCACTGTTATTCATCGACTTGCCTGTAAGGCTGAAGAGCTCACCCTACTGTCGAGATTCTGATATTACTTCGATATCAATTTAGGAGATGTTCACCCTGGCTTACAACAGCGGCGCTTCTCTTAGCATAAGAAACAATCTCAAGTTGACGCCACTTGCTTTAGCTGCGAGGCTTGCCAATAAACGGGTAAGTGACTTCACCATAAAACTGTGAATCGCTACAGAAAGGCAAGTCCTGAAAGCTCCAGGAGCGTTGCATTTTAAGACTGCTCATGTTAACAGTCTTGAAAGTGTATGTGGGAGAAGAATGCATCGGCCGAAAAGTAAGATTTCCACTAGTAACTAAGGGTCAGAGGAACAATGTTTACATCATATTTCGTACTTCTTTAGTGATTTCAGCTTGGTATTGGAATCGTAAAACCAAGTTATCCATGTGAAATTGTCTAGAGCAAAGTACTGAGACCTAAACGAAAAAGGGGCACTGGTCACGTGGCATGAATCCTGTGCTAAGCGCAGATTCAATACAACGGAACAGAAAATTGAGAAACATTCGTAAAAGTAACGATATGCGAAAGCGAAAAGATCAAAGACTCAAGGGCTCATTTCACGATCGACATGATAGCAAGGATCTTTTAGGGGAAGCTATTGCAGCGGTTAGGTGTGTTCACAACCATGGATGTAGGGCCACTTTCGCGATTATAGCTATAGAGCGTTTGAAGGATGCAAAAGAGCCGTCAAAGGAGGAAGCTTTGCTGGCCCGCAAAAATGCACCTTTAGTCAACTCAAAATCTCCTTCTCTAGGCCGAAGACCACTACATATAAGGCGGAATTTCTTTACAGTTAGAGCCGGTCTTGCATTTTTGCGGGCCAGCAAAGCTTCCTCCTTTGACGGCTCTTTTGCATCCTTCAAGCGCTCTATAGCAACTCATTTTCTTCAAGCATAGTTGTCACTGTCATTCATTCTATTCTCATTGTCAGTTATGTTCTCTCAGGTTTTTGTTTTGTTGTTGTTCGCTATATTTTCAACGTTGTCTATACAACGTACTAAATAAAAATAGTAAAGATAAGACCGTCCGACTACGCCCAGCGAGGACGACGGTGGGAGAGCTGAAGAGGCCACCCATAACCACGATGATTATCCAGCACATTCAGTTAAGCAAAGCCTTTGTAACTCACGCATTCGAAGGCAACAGGATTACGTTAATGGAGGAAAATTCAACAGCGGGCAGGATGTCAAGTATACCGTCGATGTATTTATGGCGCCGCGTCTTTCTTTCAGAATGACGGCATAACTGCTCTGCCCAAACGATAAGGAAGCGTCAAGCAGGGTCAAGCGAGGCGTCGAGGAAAATTTGGAAATACGACCCCCCCCCCCTCCGCCGGAGGCCGAAGTCCATGAAACAACCCTCTTCAAAAGCCGAACTATGAAAAGGTTGTTGTTTAATTCTCCCCCAAAACTGCTTCATAAAAAAGCCCTGCTACCCCACCGTCCACAAAAAATTCGTTTAAGAAGTACAAAAGTGAAAAAGTCAAAGAATAATCATTATTGATGTCCTAATCGTTCGTATAAGCATACATTACGGACCCTGCAGTCGACAGGTGGACCGGGCTCCCGCGGGAGTCCCACAAACGAGCAAACGAGAAACAGACAGCGAAACACGACAAACTAGCTCGATTAGGGCTTAGGACCACAAGAAATCGCGCCGCATCGACTCAAATCGCTCTTGCAAGCATTTGTGTTCGTTTCGTGGATAACTTCGATGAAAAGTTGTTCTTCCTTATTGTTCCTTAGTGGAAACACCGGATGACTTGATCCTGGGTATTCTTGGACGGTGAGGAGCAATTTCGTTCAACATTAGGAGTTTCTTCGTTTTTTCCAGAGCTTGGAGGGGTCTCGTGTGTCAATATAGGTACAAGACGGGTTTTATTGGATCCCCTATCTTAGGGATTTGATATAACTTAATAGAGCAAGGAGTTCTGTCACTCTTAGCTTGACTAGATGCTTACTGTTAAACTTCGCGCCTCTATCTCGCCTGGCTTCTTGCCGCTGGTGGAATAGGCTAGCTGGACTTGCTAGAACAGTGGGCGATTCAAAGGATGGCATGGTGGCCTCTCGCAGGGAGGTGAGAGCTGCTTAGTCGGCTATTAGCGGAGGAGACTCAGGTAGTGTGAGGCAATCAAGTGTGCTAGAGGGTTTGGATGTGATACTAGTTATGTTTATTAAAATGGGATTGTCGATTAGATGTGTGTGTCACTAAGAACAGATGACGATCTTTCTATTCGCAGTTTTCGGGCTCTCAGCTCGCGCAAATACTTTCTTTGTGTCGCAGAGAAGCGCTTGAAGGTCTGACGAATGTTTATAATCAAGGTCGGTCCTGAGAAGTGCCTCGTCTCATTGCGGAGGAAATACTGTCGCTCTGAGTCTTATGGATGCGCAGAAGAATTCGAGCTTTACTGTGTTCTATCAAGTCAGTGCGTATGGAGAATTAACACCCGAAGGGTGGGCCAGAAATTGTTTTCTCTCATCAATTTTATTCGAGTATTCCTGTAATTCCAAGTAAAGTGCAACTACGAGGGAATTGTAGCTTATGTATATCAAATCGTGAATGCAACTAGCTTCCTCGCAGGATTGGAAAATTCGAGGGAGTCAGTGGATTAGGCAGGAGGCGAGCCTTATGCTGTTTCATGGGTTTTTTCTCTACTATTTTGTCGGGAAAAGATCTACTCGCAGCAAAACTTTATCTGGTGCTTCTCGATTCAATCTCCAGCTCAACCAATAATTCTGCTCATAATCGCGTTTATATAACCGTGTGCAGGTCTTCCCACGGAATACTAGGGAATGACTATATTTCTACTGGATCTCATGTGAACATTGATAATAGCTGTTGAAAGCCTGATGGAGTTTACTAGTCCTTAGTATCTTTGCGAATGATTTACTATGTCCTCACAGTTTGAGGCATTTTGTTTGCATACCAAGAACGTGTGATAAGACCGCTGGCGATGTTTACTTTCACCCCACACTGGGATACCAGAACGGTCAGATACCCTACGCTAGGAGATTACGGCCCGGAGGAAAACCCTGGTCCAGAGACAGTCGGTGTCTGATTTGGACTTGCTGTGCTCTCCCATCGAAGCCAACCTGCACAACTTAGCTTTGAGACCACCACATTCAGATGCTTCAGGTGCAAAGTTGATAGATGTCCGCCTCCCTTTGGAAATTCGCTGAAGCTCGGACAAGGAAATTCTCATGAACTGGCTAGTAATCACAGAATTTTAAGAAAACATCAGTCTACATCTTCCATCCTGCTTCCCCCGTACGCGTTATCTTTGGTGGATCGTCGCCAACAAGTCGATGGCCCATATATTGATGATAGATGCTGCGTTTTTTTTTTGGAAAATTTGACTAAAAAAATGGTACTGGCACTAGCTTTCAGGGCAACCTAGTAGCATAAGCTGCCGTTAAGGCGAGAGTGCCTAGACAGCATCGAATTGGAGCGGTTTCAAGGACCGAGAACAAGTAGCCCGTAGACCCTCCCCCACTTCTGCTATCCTTGATCCAAGGGAGACGCCTTCCTCCCATCTGATGGTACTCTCAGCATAGAAGAGGGAGAGAAGCAGGGTCTCGCTTGAAACCGCAAATAACCGAGAAGTGCTGTAGGGATTTCTTCTGCCGGATCACCCCATCGTCTAAAGGGTCGCGCTGTTGTAACGCTGCTGAGGGGAAGAAAAGCAGAGGGTGTAGCGGGTCCTATGACGCAACCATGTCTCTTTTAGACCGACGTCATAGTTTGCGAATCGCTGGATCCGAGCGTTGCGCCAGCGAATCGAACTTGCACCAGCGAGTCGAACGATGTACCAGCGACTCAATAGTGGCGGGACCCAACGTTCAAAGGAAGCCCGCCACTTTCAAACAGTGTCACGTGACAGTGGACCCTTTTTGAAAGTGGCGGGACTTGACAGTGGACACTGTTTGAAAGTGGCGGGCTTCCTTTGAACGTTGGGTCCCGCCACTATTGAGTCGCTGGTAAATAGCGACTCGCTGATTCGCAAACTATGACATTGGCCTTAGACGTCGGTCAGACTGTGAATATAGCGACTCGCCAGCGGATCGCGATGCACCAGCGGTTCGGACGATGTCCACCGACTCGACAGTGTGTGAAAGCGAGTCCCTCTCGTTCGCACGATGCGGGCGTAAAAGAGTGGGAGGGCATGAAAGCCCGGGAAAGCGGCGAGAGTAAACCCACCAACGACAGAGTCTCTGGTGGAAGTAAATGTTCACCAAACGGACAGTTTAGTCTTCTTCCCCATTTCTGCCACTTTGAAGCGTGGCCCGTTTCGGGCGCGGTTAGGACACCTGAGACGGTAGTGCCCGCAAAGTGTGCGGGTAGATTTGAAAAACGGCCACTCTTAGACTGCCTGCGAACTGGTTATGGAGCGTTTAACTTACTTGCACGAGTTTCGCGGGCACCAAGTCTGGCCGCAGACCGCGAAGTGTGAAAAAGTGTCGGAGTTCGGTGCTCCACCTTGATGTCAACACTGCCGAGGTGCGCTAAGTTGCTTTCTGGAGTCTGTGCCATTTCTCAGCGGGATTCGTGCGGCCGCATGGATAGGTACGAAGTACGTCAAACACGCCCACTCTGCGCGCACAGACGCGCTACTGGGCGCACGGTCTTGACAGCTCTTCGGTCTGTTCCGTGCGGTCGCCGGACCGTGCAGACGAATGTGTGCGACGGCGCAGGCTAGAAAGCAGCTTAAATATTTCTCGAACCGCTGGTACTTGTGAACAGCTGGTGCACAGTTCGGTCTTCGTTCGAACCGGTAGTGTATCACAGGTACTCCGTGATTCGCGAGCGTCTCGCTGGATTCTCAAAGTCTGACACCGGTCTTGGTTTAGGCGCGCTCTTAGGATGTTGTCAGAGTCCGCGATCCGTCGCAGGTTTCGCTGATTTTCGCGATTTCTGCGACGGATCGCAAAAATTGTGAAGTGCCCCATTGAACATTTGAAACACTGAATGTGAAACAAGTGGAATCATGAGCAGTCGCCATTCAGCCATCACTGGCCGATGTCAGACTTTGCGATTGGAGCGATTTGGTCAAGATGGGAGTAATGTGAATCGCGCGAATCGCGCGATGGGCGCCATCGCTCCCGTTGTGCGGGTCACAGGCCGTTGTGGCAGGGAGCGATCAATCGCTGGCGCGCCCCCTCGATCGATACGTTGACTGAGGAGCTGCGCTGCGCTGCCTGTGACCCGCACAACGGGAGCGATGGCGCCCATCGCGCGATTCGCGCGATTCACATTACTCCCATCTTGACCAAATCGCTCCAATCGCAAAGTCTGACATCGGCCACTATCAGGCAGAAGTGGCGGAACACCTTGCAGTATTGATCGGGCACTTGTGATTTCCGTGACCCGTCGCGTGAATCGCGTGAATCGCGCAAATCGCGAAAATCAGCGAAACCTGCGACGGATCGCGGACTCTGACACCAGCCTTACTTTCCGTCCGTCATGCAGCCCAAGTGTGGAGTGGATTTAGATCGGTCGTGCAGCTGCATCGAACCGTAAGCGGAATGCAAACAATCACAAAGTACAACGCATCCTCAGGGTAGAATTGAAGGGAAGGGACGCGTTCCCTGGGGGAAGATAGCATAGTTCCTCAGGGGCGGTATTCAATCCTTCCCCCAGGGGGATATATCCCCCTCCTCTGATTCAATCCTCTGGGGGGACAAAAAAGGGTTGCGTCATAGGACCTAGCATACCTCTGTGTTTCTACCTGCCAGACAGTTAGAGCAGCGCTACTACCCTCCACTGATGAAGCACTCTTTCCCCTGAGGGGTCGCGCTGCTCTAACTGTCTGGCAGGTAGAAATC
>MU883297.1:0-12586 GCA_036418205.1 Ostertagia ostertagi
TTAACACATCGAGCCATAAATGTTTCCCACTTCTGTTAGCGGTCGGTCCACCGATATCCTTACCCCAATTGGCTTACAGTCAGAAATAGGGATCTGCCGGCGAACCGACACACCACCCTTCGTGATATGGTGATAAAGAATGCAGATCTCACCTCTAAATTGAGTTTCCCTTCATTTCCAGCTAAGTCTGGTCGTTCTTCTTCTAAAATCCGGGTGCTATACCATGGTGGATGCTTACGCGGTCTCACTGTAGCTCCAGGCAATATCTAAAAAGCTAAATTGAAGAGAACCTCTGGAAACATATCGGCAGTACTGACCTGTTGCCTTTTCTGCGAGAATACTGGTAGAACGTTCTGTTTGGTCTTTTCAGATACTGTAGAACCCGAATCCGTGTCTGATAAATCTGACTGCAAAGAAAGAATACAAAACATCGAAGGCCTTTGGTATCCTTCGTATTCATTAGTACAAATGACAATTCACTTACATCATCCTGGAATCTCCCCGATTTCTTCTTTTTCTGGAATGAGGACGATGAAAAGGATTCCGCGCAAACGGAGAGACAGAATAACGGACGAAATTTGTATGAGGGAAAGGCGTTTCAGCGCTCACAGTTGCTATAGTGAAGGGCTAGGGGCACTGCTGTCGTTGGTGAAGGCATCGCTGTGCGCACTGAGCTTCGGAGTAGGGGGAGTAGGGGAGGAACTTCGAGATAAAACGATTGCTTGGGCACCTCTCTCCTAGTCTATCCCTAAAACTTACTCCTAGGGGGATTAGTTAGGGGATGTTAGCTGTATGTATGGGCCTGCATAGCGGTGTCCCACCCCACAATACAGTGCTGGAGCAGGGCCGTTATGGCTCATAGCAGTTCCACAGGCGCTGAGAAAGCATTGAAAGACGTACTCCCATGACGGCAGGCTCAAAGACAGCTACGAGGAAAATGAGAAGCACTCAACAGGCAGAAACTTCCACTCCTAGGTAAACAAGTTTGGATAAGCGCTGATCGAGCTGTGTTGGAAAGACTCACGTAATCATTCGCGAAAATTAGGGGAAATGGAAAGGTGTGGCGGTAAAAAGCGAGTTTTTATATCTCTTAGTTGATATCGTGCTCCCAGAGCTCCATTGGGACCTAAATTGTATGACATCGGGACACCAAAAGCTTTATTTCAATCCCTAAGAGTCCAAAAACAAGAGCAAGTTCAAAAAGAACTCTTTTGAGAACCTTGTCGATATTTTGAATCTTAATGCGTAACACCTTTTTGTTCATGGATTTCCCTCATAGAAGGATAATGCCACCCTTACGGGAACCACGCCCCACTAAGCGGACTGAATCCTTTTAGATCACTGACGGATATTTTTAGATAAATAGAGTTCTTTGGCGACAATGACTCGTTGAGGAATTTGCTCAAGTATTTAGAAAAGAGCTTTTCAGCCTGTAACTTTTCCATCAATTTCTTTGCTTCTAATTATACATTTTTTAAAAAAAAAAAGTGAAACGTGTCTAACTCTACCTGCATTTGTCCTCCTAAAGAATGTAACATTTATTGTCCGTTCCAAGACAGTGGGTCCACATGATTCATTGAATTAACGTAATAGTGTATTGCCTAACTATGAACTTTTCCATTTTCCACAACAGTCCCGTTTCACAAAACTCTTGAATCTCTCAATCTCGCATTTCCGTTCTTTCAGATAAGAATTGGAGATAATCAAAAAAAAAATGTATTTTATGGTCAGCTGAGAGAAGTTCGCAAACAGACGAGGTCAAAGGCGATTGCCGTCGCTGTGTGGGCGATTCCGAAATGAATCAGATTTCGTTTGCTCAGCCAAGGTCAAAAATTCATCACGATAAATAAGGCATTGTCCTTATCGGGGAAACTAAAAGGCGCTTGTTAGTAAGCGCATCTGTGATCACAATGCCGGAGTAACCATATAAGCTCGCCTACTTCCTAGTTGCGGCGTTACTCATAAGTTCTAATCACATTCAGTTCATCACTTCATGCAGAGGAGTTTATTTTGAGTTTGGAAGCAGGTCTTCGAAGCAGTCACCGAGCCGTTCTTCTTCTATACACTTAATCACATCCCTCTGATCTGTTACAATCGACCCTTTACTTTGCAACTTCCACTGTGAATACCTCGAAAATAGAATAACTTATTATAAACTAGGATATATTGCAGAAATGTTAACGAGAATGGTGCATGGCGCAGGCCTCACCTTCTTGTTGCTGGTGGCTTTCGAACAGCGCCATTTCCCTGACACTGAGAGGAAGAGATTCGCTACGACTAGTCAGTATAGACTATTTCATTTTCGCAATAGAAGTTATTTGAATGAGCCCATAGGGCAAGCAGAAGTGTTAGAAAATTTTTTAGGATAGACACTTCTGATCCAAGTATAGAATTGTATGGAAGGTTGTTGACGCCGTGTGCTGGCGCGGGACAAGCGCTATGGGAGAAGAAAAAGATATAATAGAAGGTGCCGCTACTACTCCTAACTTTTGGGTAGGGCTCAATTGCAGTGCAAGAAGTATCCATCGGTGAAATCGCTCCCAAAACGCTGTTGGACCACAGCCAACCTCTTCTCAGACACACGTTAGGTAAATAGGTGCCCGAATGCTGATTAAAAAGCATGCGTGCGCACGACTCATTTGCCGCCGCTGTGAATATCCTGGCATTAAGAGAGAAACTACGGATTCACATCTTCACGCTCATAAAAGTATGTGTGTGTGGTGTGTGAATACGTCGTACTCGTTCGAAGAATGAGATGTCTTTGCGATGAGTTAGCATCCGCAGAAGAATTCTCCAAAACAGGGGCGGGCTGTCCTTCTTACTGCTTGACCCCTTGTACGCTATGGGGAGAGAAGGGGGTAAGGTAACTTTTGAATGGAAGGCGCTCTACCATGTACACTGAGACCCTTGACCATTCCTTGTTTGAACCTGCTGTCCACATTCCCCTAATCATGAGCTTATGGGACACCAGACATCCAAATTCCAGTAGGCATTCTATTTTCCAAGTGGCATATTTTATGTCGATTTGAGCAAGAATATTGCTGTCTGATTAAAAAGTAATTATGCTACTTCATCTCCATCGACTTATTAATGGCTATTTTTGTTAAGACCTTAAGAGGAGTGATTTGGAGAAGCGTCATGAGCAATTGGAAACATCTAGCTGAACTCTACTTCGGAATAAAAATCGCCACGCAAAAGAAGGAACTGGATCGTACTAGCAGGATCTCGGAAGTAAGCGGACCTCTTGATTCAATTTTTCTGTCTCTTCTTCTCTATTAGTACTACAAAATGCTGCAATATTCACTGAAAAATTCATTCTCAAATGATGAATAAAATAATCTCGCTGCGATCAATACTTGGAGGCCCTGTTTAGTTTCTGGAGTAAAGCTCTATGGACGTGCCTACGGTTTGTGAGACCGGGTAACAACAGCAGCCATGGGCCAGTAGTAAAAGGTCTTACCTCAGTTAAAGATTCTGTTAAGTAAGGTCGAATCTCGATTCTGATCCCAGCAAAAAAGAGGAGAAAGCGATAGTTACATAGCACGGGTGCCACTGCCAGTAAACTAAAAATCGTGGCTACCTACACTCGAAAGACACTGTTGGCCATCGACTTCGGTGTCTTATTACGTTCGAAAATGAAAAAAAAAGTGTGAAAAGGGCCCATCCGCAGGATAACACGGTTATTAAAAAGCAGCTTTCTACACATAGATCACTCTACTGGGGTTTTCCATCATTTTATGTCGCATGATTTCAGGTTACATCCGAGACGAATGATACTGTCATTGGTGCCGAGGCAAGCATTGAGGAAATCAATCAGGTTGAAGGCGTTGCCGAGTACCTCTTCCAAGGAGACATCAATCTTACAGAGTAATTTTGTTGACTATCGAGGGACCGGATTCAATCCTTCCCCGAGGAGTCGGGGGTCGAAAATCCTTTTCAATTTCCTCTGCCTTCCCATCTGAGATTGTCCAGATAAAGCGGCCTACGTTTAGTGTAGGTATCCAGGTGAAAACAAACACAGCATGTACTGAAAATGACGAAACTATATCGTTAAAAACAAATAAAGGGATTAACAGGGATTTTTCGCCTGTCGCCCCCCCCCCCCCTTGAACCTTGGGGATTGGAATCCGCCTCAGGAAAAATTGTCATAGAAATCTGAGCTAATCAAAGGAGATAAGCGAGATTTCGAATAATGAAGGGAAGAAAAAACAACACTAGGAAAAAATACACGTTAGCAACTGTAAACGCGAAGTGCGGTCTCATTCAGTAAGGGGGCGGGAGGAGACTAAGGGTATGTGGTGCGACAGTTGCTGCCGCTACAGGATTTCCAATTTTCAACTAAACTGGCGAGGCTTACTCCACCTGAGTTGAGGTTCAGAACAGGGGAGGAAACCGACTTAGAGTATCACCGATCGTGGCGATTGGTCATACCCAACTTGCGGTCATGGCGGCTTATCAATTTGACATCGTGAGGATGCCGATAATATCCTGAAGCAACTTGCGATCGAGATCCGCCACTCAGTTTTGTCACCCATTTCGAGATACGACAATGAATTGAATATTCAATAATAACTTCGTTCAAAATAAGTTTTCGAACGTTTTAGGGAGCAAATGGGTTTGGCTTGAAAACAGTATGGAACCGAAGAAGGATGTCAGTCGTCGACGAAAACGCCAAGTAGACCGTGGAGCTCGTCGATGGACGAATAATCGGCTCTTCTATTTCTTCGACAACAGCGTGGGTATGTACAATAGATTACTGCGTATCTTGCGGTAGCGCCGAAATGTCGATGCTGTACTTTAGCTAAGTCCCAATCGAAGCCCAGTGGGGCAACCGTAATTGCGCAAAATCCCATTTTTCAAGCAGAAAGTCATAAAGAAACGGGACCTAAAAGGTTGTCTTCAGGTGCTGCCAGGATGAAAGGGATTGTGAAAGGACGCGCTCACATTCGTTCGTGATCGCACCTGTCTCGACTTCACAGAGAGTTCTACGGCTACGAATCGAGTGAGGGTGTTCAGTGGTGCTGGTTGCTTTGCTACGATTGGAATGGCAGGCGGTGAACAATCGTTGTCACTGGGGAGTGGCTGTGAATCGGTGGGTCCAATATTGATATTAGATGGTCATGAAGTACGAATTAAGTAGGTCACCTTTGCAGGTTGGAATCGCTGCGCACGAATTCGCTCATGCTCTCGGGGTGTGGCACACACAAATGCGTGATGATCGAGACTCATTCTTACGAGTGGATTTATCTTCAGTGCCGGTAAGCGACCACATTGGCTATTCGCAGGGGTTATGGGCTAAATATAGGAGAATCGATGGCAAAAAACCTTTAAGAGGCAAGCCCCGGGGTAGGCTCTTAAGTAGAAATCATGTCGCGAAGCAAAGAGTTACGTCCACATGTACAAAAATCGGGTCACCTTTGCCACTCAAAAGCTGTGTTAGGGCGTTAATAGTCAGGGAACTGGAACCGTCGCCTCCTCATGCAACCCTTCCCACCCCCGTAGTTGTTGTAAGGACCAACGATAGTGGCCGCGGTGACACACAAGGTGGATCGAATCGAAGCGGCTAACAGCACTTCAGGATAAAATTTAAATCGGGATATAAGATCGGCAACTGGTGCAACTATGCTAAAGAAAACTCGCCCGATTACGCCCCTTCCCCACCAAAGCAGGAGTGCTGCTAAGAGGGATGGCCTTTTTTTGAGCATTATCGGTCGATTCTTTTGCTTTCTTTCTCTATTTCAGGTCGTAACCCGCTCCCAGCTTCGTGTATGAGCGCTTTTACACATCCATCTTTTCCCGGGGATTGTTTTTTGGCAATATTACTTCAGTGATGGTTTCAAGGATTCAATGGAGGCAATTTACTATTAAAAGAGAGCCGATAATACCTGTAGACAGTTAAGGGTGGATCTGAAGCCATCGTACTCCCTCTCTCCGAAAATTTTTTCATTCATGAATTCCATTCCAGCCAAACTTGTTGCACAACTACATCAAGCTTCCTGCAAGCCGAATCATCAACTACACACCATACGAATACGGTAGTTACATGCACTATGATTCCAGATCGTGAGTGATCTTACATCTTCACAGTACAAATTCAAATCAATAAATCAATGGCGATTGCTATTCAAGGGAAATTCCACGAAAAGCTCAGTGTAAGATAGCCGTTGTCCTAGGAAGTCATAGATTAGACAAAGGCGCTGAAAAACGGTCACTCGCAGTGGTCAATTGACTCCGCGGGTCCCACCCAGGAGCCAATACACCTATAAAGATCGTAAAAAGGGGCTTTCCAATACACCTATGAAGATCACAAAAAGGGGCTTTATTTGAGGGTTTTCCCGCGACTTTTTAAATTTTTTCATTCTCAAGTTGGAATTCAAAAAGCTTAGAGTTTGGTGCGATTTGCGCTAGAATTTCAGGAATGATCATCGTGCACCCATGATGTAAAAGCCGGTGAAAAAAGTCTATAACCCAAGGCTTCTACAGGGCACAAAACTATGAGGGGTGGACGAGTTGAGCACGTGGGCGGGGCTTGTGTTACTCAGCCTGTAGAATCCACCGTGCGGAAAAGAGCGAAAGGATGAAGGTGTGCTTTTAGGTTCTCAACGAAAGGTGACTCGCTGATTCCTCTGAACGCCAACTACCTTCGTACACTTTGGATCAAGAATAATATCCTTTTACGACATCAAGATGCTCAATGATCACTACGGATGCAATGGTGAGCTTTCTCCTGCCGAACTTGCTGTCCCAGATATGATAGCGCAGTGACGACTCAGGGGGGGGGGAGTAAAAATGTGAAATATGAGTTCTCTGATGCAGAGTGTTGTAACGATTTTCAGCGATGTGACTCTGTTCTTTGCCATTCTCCTTCGAATGAGGGTGGGCAGAACTTGCAAAGGCGAAAAAAGCCTCGCCCAGGGTGGGATGTTTCTGGCACTGCCTAGAGGCGTTGCATAGTAACTGCACCGTGATGGTATGAGGGTCCTAATCGAGAGAACAAGTGCTTCATGCCCCAGAGGTTACTGAATGGCAGACTACACCGGGTGAAATGAATCAGTGTACTCTCCACTCTATTGTATACTATGAACATATTTTGCCTTTTAGCCAGATGTACTGACAGAGCTACTGTATGTTTCAACGGGGGAGTACCAAATCCTCGGAACTGCGCTGTCTGCAATTGCCCTGCCGGCTACAGTGGAGCGCTGTGCAATCAACGGGTGAGCTATGCTAGACTTATTATAAAGTACCATAGACTCCATACACTAACGCCTGCATCACATGGGGATCCAGTATGCTGAACAGGGCACCAAAAATTTTACTCTAGTCCTGCCCACCCCAGGCATGCTCTGTCCGCCATAAGGACTTGAATCTCCCTCCTTCGCTAATCATTATCTGCTTTTCTCCGGCAAATGAAGCCGATTTGTAACGGTCTGGGGGCAAACTCCGCCCACTTCGGTGCACGAGACGAACCAACAACAATTAACCTACCTATCTTCATCATCCTTTTTCCTGATCGCCGGGCACGTGACGTCGGATTCAAAAGCGAAGTATAAAGTTTTGCGGCAAACCCCGCCCACGATCACTCCCCCTCCCACTTAATCACAAATTAATGCTACTTGGCCTCGCTGCTGCTGAGATTTATCTTGATCCTTGTTAACGAACTGACGTTACCCTTCTCTCTGACACTTATGACACTTACCGGCGTAATAACACATCAACTCGATTCCGGACTTCGTTTTTAAACTTTTCAGTAATGTAACAGTTACAAGAGATCTCAAGTGATGATCCATTTGGCCATTCCCTAGCCCTTGAGCCGATATTATGGAAACTTGAACAGATATTTCTGGTAGAGACCATGAATTGACATTATTTAGCCGCCTGGTTGCGGAGAAATGCTAACGGCGACCGACCGCTGGCAGGCAAAACGATTCACATTCGGTTCGGCCACTGGAGGTGTCCGTGACACGTTCATCGAATGCAACCATTGGATAACTGTACGTCTTAAAAAGTTTACTCAGTAATCAATTTATCACTGAACACTTAACGAAGGCTTGCCGTGATTCAGGCACCTGCTGGAAAACGAGTTCAAATCCAAGTGACATCACTGCAAAATTCACAGTGTCAACGGCTTGTAGAACTGAATTCCATAGAGCCGAAGATTTTGGCGGACAGAGGCATCACTAATCCAAGGTAGGATTATTGTTTCAATTTTTGACCTGTTTGTGAATCTCTTAAGGGGTTTGTTTCCCTGTATCACCTTCGTGATCTCCACAACGAGATGTCGCTCTCTCTCTCTCTTCATTCATTTATTGCCTTGTTTTATTAAGTACGCACCGGAACCTGATGGAATCCAGTATTTTTGTGTTAATGCTAACTGTAGGTATGGGCTCCGACAGCGTCCATCTCAGACGCATTGAGGCGTCTCGCAGTGGTTAGTGGCCGCACTACACTAAAATGACCTGGAGGATCATATTTAATTCAAGCCCGAAGGAACACTCCTCCCTCCCCTTCTCTATCTGTTAGCGCGGACCAGTCAGAAAGGGTAAATTCAAGCTTTCCGTGGAAGGGGGCGGGAATATTTCAGTCGGAAGACAGGCCCTCTAAGAATGCGGGACGATGCGCATTGCGCAGCGAAGGGTATGCCTCATATTCCTTGGGAGGCCGTGCCGCACCGCTCGTGTTGATCCCCGCCCACTGATCGGCTAATCCTTAGCCGTCGCACTCTGGTTGCGGACTCTGTGGCTTTAGCAGAGATCCAGAGCAGAGCCCTCGCACTGATGACTCCAGCTTGATGAGACTTGCTCCAAGGCGGAGATCAGCGGGTCGAAATGAAGGTCGTTTCTCGGATCCTATGCTTTTTTTCGTCTTTCACGTCAGTCTTGCATCATTGGCTTCCTCAACTTTGATTTTAATGAGCTGCCTTTTCATCGTAAACTCCGCCTTTGATGTCACGGTACATTGCGCAAATGCCATTGAAGGCTTCTGTACCTGGTAATCGATGTAAGATAGGAAATCAGCCAGCAATGAAGCGAGCGAACGAAGTTTCTGGAACCGTTGAAAAATGAACTGCTGAAATTTTCCGAAAGCACACGGTACCGTATAAACGAAACGCGATGCCAGCACTTACGCCCTCTCTTCTCCCCTACATGGTGAATTAGAGCGTCCGACCATTGGAAAGGCTGCGATCTCCGCCCATGCGATCACGCAGTATAGAGATCTGCGGATTTTTGGCAATTTATTCGCTCTTTCCCCGTTACTACATCCATTCCTAATTTTGAGCCCAATGTGCAGTACTCGCGCAATCAGGGAGCGTGTCTTTAGGAGGGTATCCCCTACCCCTAAATGTTTAAGAGGACAACTTTAGCGTTTAAAGTGCAAGGACCACTTAGTGTGACTTCACCGTATCAAGAGGAAGGATTGAGAACCATCCAATGAGCTTCAAGGGTGCAAACTCCTCTCCTAGTTGACTGTGCTTCCTCTTTCCTGCGTCAGTCCCAGTAATGCGGCCAATTTAGTGTAGAGTTCATTACGCACATCCCTTTGGTCCTCTCATATTCTCATCAATTCCTTTATCTGCGGTGTATTTGCGTGCAACAGCGCTCATAATCATATATATTAATCACATTAATTCAATCAAGAATGTTCCCCCGACGAGCACAGTACGTATCCAAACCCCGATCCGTACTTTTGTAAGCCATCGAATAATTGGTCCACGCCAAAGCACTGTTATCCTCACTTGAACTTTAATTATCCCACGAATTCTTCACATCCACTCATTAACGAATCACATCATTTGATCTTGTTTTCCCCAGTCTCTGCATTCATTTCTCCTATAAGTCAGAAAGTCACATCGTTCAGCTTGCTCTTCCAGGATCTGTTGCCCAGATTCCTTGAATCAAATTCTCACGAGCCAGCACAAAACCCACACCCGATCATCTCCTAACACTCGACTCTCGCGTCCACGTTTCTTTTTCAATACAGTTTATAGAATGGTAACAAAATGCTTCCCATATAAATAAATATACAACTTAATCCGCTTAATTGGACTCACAGCAGTGAAAGGGAGCGATCTCGAACAATTCCGTGGACAAGATGCTTAATCCAATGTATAAATAAACAAAATATCTTACCCGTATCTTTCTTAGGAATCATGTACAAAGATAACAGCTAAGAGAGCACTTTTGGGATGCGCCACACTTTTCTCTTCCATTCGCTTTGTGGAGGCGTGAGAGTGCGTGAAATGCATTCACTTAGAGAGGACAACCTTCGCTCTTGCATGTAGTAACCGCTCTGCTTCTATTTTTGATACCATCATTCTGCTCCCGAGGTCTCACCAAGGTCTGAGCCCCAGGTCTGGAATCCCCATCAGCGATGTTCGCGCCCTGGGACGGTAGTTCCAAAATTCTGACAAATCGAATACTATAAGCAGCAGCTATGTGCGAGCGCATAACCCGTATAATCCTTATTCTAGCGCTTAAAATCGCAAGGGCGGACTTCGTTTTTGAAAACGCGTGAAACATCTTCTTTTTGTCACAATCCGGACTAAGCCTTGGGCGAGTGAGGAGAAACTCCACTCTACTTGAGCAATTTTCGATTTTCCGAAGTTTCTGCCCCTCCTAGGCTCAGCCCCAGAAGATGCCAGTGTCTCGCGATAGCGACTATTCTAACGCGCAATGGAACCATTCAATCTTCGAATTCTGCTCCCTGAGCTTCTGAACGACTTCTTCTCTAGACGTTTTGAGGCTGTTATACGCGTCACAATTGAGTACTGCTTATTTCCTCCTATTATTCACAGGCAAAAGACTATGGAGGACGTTCCAGTTCCAGAATTCTTTCGAAGCGCTCCTCAGATCATCCAAAAACCTTCGTCATAAATTGTGTCACTGTGTCCAACATGTCCAGCAATGCGAAAACATTCTCGCCGTTGATAGAAAAACGGCTCAAAAGTGTAATGCCTGGGTAGGGATGGCCAAGCGGTCAAGATGTGGACTCATGTCTGCACCTCTGATAGCTGCGAGTTCGATCCCTGCCGAGGGTCTCAACCTTGAACTGTTTTAGTACCAGGCCCAGGTATTCAGGTCGGCTGATGAAGACCCCAGTCACACAAAGTGTGTCTGAAGTCGAAAAAAGCGAGGACGTCACCCGAAAGTGGTGCGCAGACCCCCCGTCCTTCGCTCTGTCTAGGGCAGCAGAAGATGCCCTAGACAGAGCGAAGTGGTGACGACTGACAAAGACAGCGGACTTCGGGGTACCTGACAGGATGCCCGTGGCGCGGCAACAAGGCAGAGTCAGCGGACGAGTCGCAGCGCGTACTGTGGTGATGCGTCAAGTTAAATAGAATGTACCATTGTACGTCCTACATCGCACATCACGCGCTGCGACTCGTCCGCTGACTCTGCCTTTTTGCCGCGCGACGGGCCTCCTGTCGGGTACCCTGGATTCTGCGATTGCGCGGGACTAAGGAGGAGGAGGAGAAGAAGAAGAATAGGAAGAAGAAGGAAAGTATGTTATTCAAATCCTACAACCAGGAGTGTATAATCGAGCCAGGAAAGCTGAAGGAATGCAAGATTCTGTTGGTCCTAGCCGAGTTCGATCCCGACTAGTCCAATGCTACGGCAATTCAGCGCTTTTATAATAGCTTTTATCTTGCGAAGCAAAAACATCAGACATCAGCTAGTGAGAAGGCCTGACGTTCTCAGTATGGCATTATCTACCTTTATTAGCGCGAAGCAAACCGAACAAGAACAATGGGTATACGAGACAGATTTTTTCCGGTCCAGCAGCTTTTCAACATTAATGAGACAAGCCTAGCAGAAACCCTCGTAAATGACATTTTCAGCGCTCATAACTGTTCCCATACAGCTACAATTCGCATGCATGGTCCAGTACTTCTCCTTCAGAGTTTCCAACTTAGGTTGAATATGTGAAGCACCTCTCTGTGAAGCGGAAACACTAGTTATCCTTTCACACTGCAATTTTTGAGTGATGGGCAAAATTCTCCGTCCGAGGGCGGAATCGAACCTGCACTTCTCGCATTCTGAGCTGTTTAGCTGCCAGTTACATCACCGGGGCACCCTTTTACCTTAAAGGAGAATTCACGATAAGAACGAAGGTCGAAGAAGGGGAAAATTGCCTAGTTGGGAGACAGGCGGACCTCCTGAGGGTGCTGACCGACGCGCAATTGGCAGCGAAAGATTTGACCTCGGCGATCTAGCATGGCTCACTCTTGGCGCGGTTGGCGGGGTACGCCCACCGACTATCTAATCACTCGCCGCAGGTCTATGTGGCGAGTGATTAGATAGCAGAGAGTAGTGTTGAAGAGGGCACAGGCGAGAAAGGGGTCCATTTCTCGGGTTTCGGGCCGTTTCAAATGGTTTCTTCTTCATCCCTGCTCCACTGACCTCTACCCTTATTTCCAATGAGCTAACTTTTCATCGTAAATTCTGCCTTTAACTTCGCAATGTTTGAACGCATTAGCAAAAAGTGAGCCTTGTCTCGAATTTTGAATTACTTTTATGCTTCATCATCATTCCTTTTTTTTATTTGACTTCTGCTTTGGTGGCGCTGTTATACTAGGATGGTAAGAAAG
>MU883298.1:0-15292 GCA_036418205.1 Ostertagia ostertagi
ACAATTTCGTGCCAAGCAGAGGTGATATTCGTGTTCAGCGCGTCGAAATACCCCTTTCAACAACTTTTGGTCCAAATCTAAAATTTTGACTTGAAGTCGAAAATGTGGGCAGTCATCTATCCATCAACCCATCAGAGCCTGATCATGGGATGGAATTAAACTTTCAATCATTGTTGTGAAAGAGATATAGTGTATGCTTTACTTGCTTGCGCCATCCGAAGAATTGTATGGCATTTTTTCAAGTACACGCTCGTTGCCGTTTATGGCAGGATAGCACGAGGGTAGTGGCTAGACTAGGGGTAGCACCAACGACTGATTGTGACCAAGTTTCAGGTCCAAATGTCAGCATTTCTAGAAGTAAGCCTTCAAAGATAATTTGGTCCGTTGAGCAAGCATCTCCCATTTGTTTAGCCCATCATCGGATATACGTCACCTTCCGTGGCGTAGAAACATCCCGACGGTGGTCGGAAACATTACGGCAAAAGTGGATGATGCTTGAAGCAAACTCCGCTAAACACGTGATAGCTTTGGACGCAGTGTAAATTTCACCACTGAATAATTTTTCATACTTAAACAGACCTAATTACAAAGAGCAAAACTTCATACCCAGCAAGATCCCATCCATGGTCTCACCACTGCAAGCCGCCAACACTACCACTCGGCCAAGCCGCCGCTGGAAGCTGTGCTCTGCCGGTGTCTCTTACAGTGGGCTTTCATTGAAACAACCTCCGTAACTCTTTTCAGAGAATCGTTTCGCAAATTTGGAGAGTGGATTCGAGATCAGCGTCCGAAAACACATCTCTGAGTATAGGTTTCATTACGGATGGCCACTTCGACTTGGTATCCTTCCCTTGTGAGAGGTCAGCGGTTTATAATATAATAGATGATTTGCCATGAATAATAGAGCGACTTACCCAAACATCACCTTCTTTCCCTGTATCGTCTCCAAATTCGCAGGCGAGAACTACTCCTATGCAGAAGCACAGGACTAGATACTTCATCCTCTGAAGGACGTTTCTTGAGCTTACTCTGACGGGGGTTCTATACAAGTTTATATAGACGCTGGTGGGCTACGAGAAGAATCTTTATGCGAAGAACTCAACGCATTCGAAACAAAGCTTCTGTTTATGATATCTACAGTAATTTGTACTGATCACATAAGGATATAAGGATAGGCATAAGGATCGCCTGCATCATCTGCAGTTCCATTGATCATCTTTGCTCGAGAGGGCGAAAGCAAGTTCATAGATTTGTGAAGAGTCTCACCATCGGGTTGGCGGTCGCCCAGGTGTTCGTTTGACGTCCCGAGGGATCCAGTCGGTAACCGCTCTGGTCCAACGGTCATCGCAAAATCGCATGACGTGTCCGGCCCACCTTATCTTCGATTCCTTGGCGAAAACGGCAGCGTCCCTGATCTTCGATCGTTGGCGTAGTTCCAAACTCCGGATTTCCCCTCTGCACTTACGGGTGTCCTTTAAGCATCGTCCTCTCGACAGCGCGTTGGATAACGCTGACCGCATGCTCGTGCCTGCGCAGAGTCCAAGTCTCTGAGGCGTAGGTTAGGGCAGGAAGGACAGCGGAATCGAAGAGGTGGGCACGGAGCCGGATGTTCTTCACTACTCCCTCGATGTTCTTATCGCTACCCATGCCGCTCGTTTCCTCCTGCCAGCTCTGGAGCTAAGTCGTTTATCATGCTAGTTTACCACAATGTACATGTAGCTGTGGCGTTATGCTGTTCCGCTGAGTGCGGCATCAATAACTAATCCGTTTGCCACCTACATTCGCTCTGCTTGCTCGATATTCGGCATGTGAGAACTAGCCAGCGAAGATGGTTTAGTTTTCGGCTGTGGAAGTTCTGTTTAGCGCCGCTTTCGGTAACGTCACGGTGTTCTCCCAGCCCCACTCATCGATTTCTTGTTGCGTGATTTTCACGACATGTGGTCTTCCGTTATGGTGCAATAGTTTTACATTGGCCGAATTCACCCTTGACGACGCAGAGCTCGGTCCACGCGGGCGGGCTGTTGTGCGCAGGCTTCAGCTGTAACTGTCTGACCCACAATCAGCTCTCCATAGTAGGCCAGTCTTATACTGTTCCACCACACCGTAGCACGACTTTTTCTCAGTGGATGTCCGGTTTCAGAGAGGCCCTCAGCTGCCCATCAGCCGCCAACCACGGTCATCTTCTCGCGTTGTTATTGGGAAACATCTCTTTGTAAAATGCGGTCAACGAAGTCAAGAACCTGTTGAAGTTATGGAGCGAAGTTCCACTACTAACGACCAGTACTGCTTGCCCCTTTCAGGAGCAGGAGAGTCACGGGGGCTGAAGCGGTCGAAATAATGTTCGTGATGTTGCGCTGACTGCAAATGAAAAAAGAAGAAAACTCGATGAAGATCTTGAACAAGGACTCCTTCTGCCCCAACACCCCCCCTCGAGAAATAGGAAAGGGGCGGTTCACACGAGTTGTGTGAACTTGCTTGTCAAGAAACGTTATTACCGAAGACCTGAAACTGATTTCTGCTTAGGAATATACATATGTACATATGGCTTCCAGATATTGCAGCTTTCTGAGACAAGAACGGCGCACGTGGTCAGGAAGCATTCAAAATTCCAGCGCAGGCGTAATCTTCAAATTGAACGGTCCAAAGGCCGAGTTTAAATAGGCTCTGTCCAAACGATGGCACATGTCTACGCAGCCAGACGCGCGATTCGACTGCTAGCAAGTGGACGGAGCCAGAGACTAGGCGGAATCGAGGCGTTCAAGTCCCTCCTAGCGGCATTCCAATGAGAATTTCTTGGTTCACTATACTCTTGTGTTCCTGGCTCTTCATTTCCACACCATTAATATCGGAAGTATGGCGCCTAATGGGACAGTGGCTCTAAGCCTTACTTTTCTGTGCAGAAGAAATTTCAGTATACATTAGTTTAGTTTGGACCTTTCTACGCGTTTTTCATAAACGCATTGTCCGCCGTGTTCAAAGGCGTTGCGCTCTACACCTATTCTTCCTGTAGTATACCAGCGCCTGCACATGTGAGGGTTCACGTGTTCTTCGAATATCTTCAGGCTGTTTTTGCAGTATAAGGCCTTATATAGCAATCTACATCATAGTGAATATAACCTACCTGGTGCGGATGCGGAAGATAATTCAGTGAAGGTTACGAAACGACTACGGAATTGATAAGGCGTCGTTGCTATCATGCATTTTTCGAGCTTAGCTTATCAAAATTAGTTTTGAATACTCGCTACTTATAATTGGTTAGGAGTTCAATATCCGGAATTCAGACAATTCTTCATGCTGAAGGGTTGGATGGTGGACTTTTCTAAAAAATCCCTTTATTTCAATCAATTTTGCAGAACAATTGTCCCACGGCAGACGATGGATCCTCCCTTCGTTCTCTTTCAATGTATGTGCTTCATGCCTTCTGCTGATTCCGCTTCTGCTGGTCGACATCTCGTGGGGTGATGCGAGTGCAGAAAGGGTGTTTCATGTAGCAGAGATGTAATATCACATTAGAATGTAGCACTAATTGGAACCCCGATCTTTTTTGGTTTCGCTCTATCTCCCTCCTGTCTCCTTCGGATACGGTATCGAACTATGGAATGGTCGAACTATGGAAAGTGTGGTCAGTGGAAGCCAGACATTGAGGTTTGTTGGCGGATTTTTCTCCCCTACATGCCTGACCAACCATTTTACTATATGCTCAGTATCTTTCTACATATTATGTAATGTATTGCCGATTCTCCAGACCCACGCCATTTTCCACAGAAAAAACTTGTGTTGTTCCCCGCCGAGCACTATGTGACGACCTAAGTGTCCTTTCATATTACGAAATTTGACCGTCAGTACTCGTCTTTTGAGGAGAAATAATGCCGTTCTCTTCAACACATGTTCGTCACTGTCTATTTTACGAGTTCCGCCTGGGGCACTCAGCAAGAGGAGCCTGTCGGAAAATTTGTGTATCTGGAGGAGCAGACTCGCTAAATGGGAAAATCTAAAAAATGGAATTGGTTGGGGAAGCTTCGAAAGGGCGTCTATAATCCTGGAGACCACACACTGGGAACTCATGAGTTGGACAAGGTGTCTCGAAGGACACGTGTGATCATCTCACAAAGTTTGCTGCATAAAAGCCGTTGTTTCGATCGGCTTGACAAGGGGTCACTGGGGTTGAGGAGTGCGCAGTCTAGCCAAGCAACCTACGGAGGCATCAGTGGGAACGTGCAACGTGCCCCAATTTTCACCCGGAGTAGGTTCCGCTCTCCGATTGTAGGATTGCTTCATCACAGACTTCAAACAATACCACCACTGCTGGCGCAGACACCTACTGCTTACAGCTGGATAAACTTGCTTCGGATATCGCAAAGTTGAGGCTTCAATACATGAAATTGTTCCACTGCGCCGCAGCTCGCAACACACATGTATCGAAAGAATGTCAAAATTTTACTTGGCCTCGTAATTTCTCCCACTCTTTCTAATCCACTGAGGTATAGCGACCAATCACCTTGCTTGCTCGCTTCTTTAGAAAAACTACGATGAGGGTGACCACCTCAAAACAGACACCCACTGAATCCTGACGTTGGATGAATGGATGAATTCTTTGTGAGAAAAGAATTCATCCATTTGCGGATAGATAGAGACACTTGTAGCCAGTTGTAGCAAATAGGGCACTTAAGAAAGGTGGTTCAAGACAAAGGTGTGAACTTTTGAAAAAATTTGTCAAATAGGCAACTACTTATGACTCAGCCTAATATGTACAAGCGCTTTGCACTGTGTACAGCGAATTTCGCAATAAGCCAGAAATTGGAGTGTTGAGCTAGGCTTTAAGTGAATTTGTGGCTACCCTCGAAAAACGAGTCTCTGGTGAGGTGACACGATCTCACAATCTCGCTGTTTCACGTTTCACCAAGAACCACATTGATCCACCCCATAATGACATTTTGATTATTGATTAGATACTCTTCTATATTCGTATTTCGGTTTGCTATATACTTTTCGCAAAGGAGTTGATCCATCCTCATAAGTAGAATTCGCCTTTTGCAGTTTTGAAAGAATCTCTCTAGAGATTGTAGTTTTTTCTTAGGGTTATGTCCAAATTTAATCTCTGACAGCGAAGCAAGAATAGGCGTACAAGTAGGCAATGAGAATATGCTGAGCCGTGACATTAGAAACCATTATGTGAATTGTCCAGAACATATAACTTTGAGGGAAAACAAAACGCTTCCCAGTTTTTTTGGCACTTCATGACTGTAATGTGTCTTTGGAGGTTTCAGAAGAAGCGTGCATGAATAGTTCAAGCACTTCTCTCTGAACTGAGCCATTTTTTGACATTCTTTGTTTTGCAGATAGTATTTATGCTGTATTCAGGAAATAACTCTCTCAACAGGCCATAGGGTCTCGTTGTTTCCAAGGCTTCGCATCCGGAGATATTTGACTCAAAGTAAAGCACTGCTCTGATCGGCTGTAGGTGATGGGCAGGTGAGCATTTGCTCAACTTCCAGAGGCGCAGCCGATTGCTACCAGTCGTGACTTAGCAACAACGCTGAGGTGCACTGACTGACAGTTATCGAGCATCCCTACGTTCTTGGTTACAGAGCAGCAATGCTACCACAATGGTTGCACCAGTCTGGGGAGGCGAAGTGTGTGACCATGGTAGAGATTTCTCTTCTTCCTTCGCATCAAAGGATCTCTTGACAAAAATGATGACTAAGTGAGATAGCTCGAGGTTTGAAGAGACTGTACACATATACACTATTGGATCCGACTGAGAGAAAAGCTGCGTGCCTCCCTAGAGAAGGATTTTTAGTTTTTTGATAGGGTTACAATTTGATTGCTCACAGAAAGTTGCTGGACTTGCACCGCGGTGATGATCATTGTCGGCTCTAACTACCTTTGAAATTTGGCCGAAGCCATGCGTAAAGTTCACCCAGAAATGCACAACATTGTGTTACCCTACCCCCACGCATATCTACATGTGACAAAGGATTACATATCAAAAGATCATGGATTTTGATTGGGAAATTCGCAGTACTTGGCTTACTCGCCAAGCTTAGCCGCTTCTAATTATCTGATAATAATGCCCTGAAGCGTCATCTAGAAATTAAAAAATCCGATAAATGAGGTCAACTCGAAAATGAGATCATCGCTTCTTTTCCAAACGCCGAATCTTAAGTAAGAGAGTTGAGAAGCTGCCCGGAAAAGTGTTGTCTCCTATATGTAATGGTGGATAGTCTAGCTGGTTGAATATTTCATTCAACAAAAGAAGATGCAATCAAAAATCTTGAACAAAGTGTTGCAGGATTTTCTTTACAATCCAATATTATGTGGGTCCACTATTAGGTAGTGAACCTTGAACATTATATAAACGGTACAAATAACCTGGCGAGAAAAGCAATATGGAATAAATATTGTCTGGACACCTTACCAATAATATCTAGTTTTTCAAGTTGATGGGTGTATGTCGGATTCATTAAGAAAGAAAGAAGATGTAGTGAAAAGGAAATAGGTCAAACAAGAAGTGGTTCGTTTCGCCTCTACCTCAGACGAACCACTGTCTGCCGTCAACCCCTTTGAGGCTCCTCAGTGAGGTAGGGGTGACGACAAAAACGCTGTTATCAGAGATGTCAAAAAATTGGATGAACCAGATGGCATTAAGTTAACCAACTAATGACCAAGGTATTAGGAACAATGTCTAGTAGAGTCCAATGTTGTATCTTGATAAGATACTCAGTATACGCAACTAATTTTGAGCGCGAAAGGAGGGACTACAGAAATAATCCATTATGACTACAGTAATCCAAAATAGATATATACCAACCGTATATAAATGTATTAGCAATAGGATAGAGACTTCCAAAAACTATGGAAGCATGTTATTTACCAGTTTGGTAATATTTTTTATATTATCGTGCAAAGCATACTTGTAGCAAATAAACTTATTTTTATACATACATTTAATAATATTAGGTATAATAAAATCCCTTCTGTAGCCATTATTCAACAAAACTGAAATCATATCTCTGACTTTGACACAGAAGTTACTAAACCGTCTACAAGTGTTGGCTATTCTGAGAGTTTCAGTGTAGATAACTGCTCCTTTATTTTTAATGGAGATATTGGAAGTACTATGTGGGAATTTAATGACTTTGAAGTTGAAGTCATCCGTTTTATTATATAACATTGTATCTACGCAATCATCATCTACTGAAATGGATAAGTCTAAGTAATTACTACTTTTCTCGTTATTATGAGTTTTTTTGAAAACAAGCGCATTGTTATATATTACTTTTAATAATCCTTCAATGTCATTTTCATTCTGATTATGAATTATTAGTAAGTCGTCCATGTATCTGTAAGGCATAAAATATTTATCATTGTTGAATTTCACTTTCTTAGAATAACTAAATTCCATAACTGCAAGTGTTAGATCTGCCAACAAGGGGCTGAAATTGCCTCCTTGCGGAACTCCTTTGTTCTGCTTATATATGTTGTTTCCAAATATACAAAAACTATTACTCAAAACATAATCTATCAAATACAACAGGTCCTCTATTTTATAATATCTGAATTTGTTAAACGAATTGTTATCAGTATAAAATACCTTGTAACCGTTCGTTGCTATAAAGGACTTGTTAGCATTTTTGAAGCATATATTCAATAACTCTCGCATATTTTTGACAATGAGACTATGTTCAAGATTAGTGAACATGTCAGTAAAATCTGCAGTATAGATCTTGATACCTTTGAGCATGATTTTATTAAGCTCATTACTGATATTGATGTTATCAATGGACCAGAAGGTTTTTATAGTTTTACCACGTTCTTGTGTGACTTTAGTATAATTCTTAAAGTGGTTCTTAATAAACGTGAAAACCGTGTGTAACTCTTTAGCCAACGGTTTGACACTACTACTATGAGCTCCTGTTATAAATCTAAATTTAACTGGTTCTTTATGCAATTTTGGCAGTGCATAAATAACTGGTAAATCCGCATTAACTTCCATGATAATACCATTATTATTACAAAAACGTCTATGTTGTTCAATTATGGAATATTTACTGTAACATTGTAGCTTTTCATATGTATTGTTCGTACTAACATAATTATATCTATTCATTCGTGAGTCATAATATATGCCCATTTCTTTCATAATTATATACAAATACAGTTTTTTACAAATTAAGCCATAATTATTGCTAGCTTTGTCTAAGGGGCAAAAGACATATTCTTTTTTGTAAGCATTGATTGTTCTGTAAGGAATTCTTTCCCCCGTACTTTTCAAATTAGCACTAGTTAACAAAGGTTTAACTTTTTTGTGATAGTTATTATTAAAATATTTGATAATCTTATTGACTTCATTTTATTCCAGCCTTGTATCTTTTCTTGAAGTGATGTACTGCCTGTTTAACCATTTCTTGGTAAACTTTTCTAACTTCTTCTCTGGTTACACCATCATCTATTCTATATTTTGTGCCTTTACATAATATATTCCTTAGTTCTCGTTCTCTGATGATATTCAGATCCCCTGTGATAACATGTCCATAATAGTCATTGATATACTCCTTAACGTTCCCTTTTTCGCAGATACATTTTCCTTGAAGTATTGTAGTAATTGCGGAATTGTCAAGATTTTTCAATAAAGTGTTGTAGTTATATACCCTGCTTGAAACTGGCTTATTGTACTTAAAAATAACCCGTATTGGTGTATAAACTTTTTTCTTTTACACTGTTTTCAAGCACTATTTGTTTTAGAGTGGGTGAGTTAAAAATTCTATGGAAAGGTAGGTTGTTAAATATTCTACTATGAAAATTGATAATGATATTATGGAAACTAACAGGCTGCCTTTTAACTTCGCATGTATTATAATGGAAATGCGCTAATAAGCAGAAAACCAAAAATCTAGTTTTATTAGTAACAGTTCGTAAAAAATCACTACTGACAGATTGTTTGATTATCTCTTTTATTTCTGTTTTTCGTAGGCTTTTAAGTAATCTATAATACTGTAATGGTTCAAGTTCACATTCGTTATTTATGATTTCATTAAGCACTTGCTCATATGAATAACTTTTTCTCTTCTCTTTTTTACTTTTCCTTTTTCCTCTATTATCTCTTTGTTTAGTGATCTTTAGGGAAAAATATGGAGGTTTGTTATTAAGTGCTAGAGGGTTACTGATGTTTGTAATGTTACCGTAGCCTTTGATGTTATCATTTAACCCAAAAGTCATTAGTAACTTTATCCAGAATATCTCTTTGTCTAGTAAAGTAAACTTGTCATTGGTATTTAATGAGTCCAATATTGTAACAGTGACCCCTTTATTACATGTATAAAAATGATCATAAAGTACTGTATGCTTTTTATGTGAATAGATGTTTGTAAGATGTTCTCCAATTCTGTCTTTAGTCCTTCTGGTTGTCATTCCTACATATTGTATACCACATTCATTACAAGTTAAACAATAAACAACATTATTTGTGTTGCAATTAGTGTTGACCTCTTTATAAGTATTGATATATAGACCAGTAACATGTGATACAATGTAATTTTCCGTGTTAGTAACATTGCAGGTTCTACATATTCTATTACATTTGCATCCTTTATTGTCATTACCAAAATTGATTAGATGATAGCGATTGGCCTCTCCCCTTACCTTTTTGAATTGAGTTTTTGTATAGTAGCAGGGAGCAGTGTTTTTTAAGTTGTTTTTTGACCTACGATCTAAGCGCATGGCAGGCCAAAACCACACGCAGAGAGGAACCTTCCCTACGGGTTCGGCGGGGCTGCCGCCGGGGGTAGACACTCCCCAAAGTAAGACTAGCGCTGGGGGCGCCAAAAATTGGTCCCTCTGCCACTTTTGACTTGCTTAACCCCATCAGCGCCAATCCCCTATTTTTTTAAAGAGGTATGGCCCTCTTTTCAAGAGGTTAATACCACTTGACATGAGTAAATAGTGTGTTGAAGGGATTGAATAGTGAAGAAGAAGAAATAAGAAAAAATAGGGAAAAAGAAAAAGGAAGCAAAAAATGAGAAGCCAATCACCAATAAAGGATGCAACATATACGACGTTAATTGGGTTAAGATCGTGGAGGTGCAAGGTAGGTCCTACCAGGAAGATATATGTGATACTCATAACCGTACTAACAAGAGAATAGGCCCAAAAAACTGGTCTTGTGGATTAATTCACATTTAGTAGGATTGTCCCATTTCTATTCTACCATCATCACGTTAGTTTACTGTTTGTTAGTTACTTTATCTGTGTCTACTTCCTTACTTGTATATTAAATTAAATAGGTAAGAGAAACCTATCACCAGTAAGAACTAGTAATCTTATGAGGTTGAAGTAGCAAAGAGATTAAAGTAATACTCACTTGGTCCTGGTTTTATACCAAATGGGTGCGCGAGTTGTTGAAATCTTCGTATTGTCCTGACCATTATTGGATCCCTGACTTATTACTTATCTGCAATCAAACACATTAATATGGCGTGCAATGATATTTATAACCCGACTAGTAAGTAGTGACAAGGAATCAGATTGATAACAAGTGAATGTTACTACATGTTGAAGTAAGGAAATGATATATTGGAAATGTCCGGAAGTACTAAACAATCCAACAATCATACTATATTCGATGTATGTCATTACACGAAATCATGTATAATGTCAGCAAGAAACGAACATGTATGTTTATGAATGTAGAAAAATACTTGGTGCCCAACACTATATAGCTTCTGATGGACGAAAGGAAGGGAAAGTATGCAATAGTGAGAGGGTATGAGAGTGTCCATAGAGCCCTCATAGAAAATCAATAATCAATAAAATAGTCATATTTTACGATTTCACATCATCATCTAATGATAGGTGAAAAAACAATGGAACCGTACCCATTTACATTCAATACTGTTCACTGACTATTAGGTAAGAATCCATGTGTAATAGAAGCCACTGAACAAATGTAAAAAATTACATATTATTTGCTAATTAGTTGCAAGTGTTCAAGTAAGCTAATAGTGGAAATCACGAAACCAAACAATCAGTTGGTCGGTATATACTCGATATCGGAGTTGGGGTGGGCGTGTCACCGGAAGTGACGTGCACTTGATAGAAACTATGTGGATAAGCTGCTTCCAACATACATCGCTGGATATCAGCAAAGCATGCTGGCAACAGCTTATCCACGCACTTCTATCAAGTGCACGTCTTCCGGTGACACGCCTACCCCAACTTTTGGATATCGACTGTATTGAACACTGTGCAATTGCACACAACAGTTGATAATCTTCGAACTGCCAGATATTGCATGTAATTTTTCTTTGAATCGATGCATTTCGTATATTTGTGTATATGTACATTAACACCATATCTAGGAGTTTGTAAGAGTTGCTCTAACTATATATTTTACAGGTAAACTAATCATTTTTCAACGCATTATCGGGCCTTACATTCGCCTACAACACGTGTAAGTCATCTTTTACCTGCTGTAAATGGTGTAGAAATGTCTATACACAAGAAAAACGTTTATGTTTCTGCAGGCTATATTTGAATGCATGCTAGTTTATCAATAAACTGCTGTTATTCGCAGGATATCATTAGGAGAACACTGAACAAAGGTAAGCTATGCTATTATGCGTTGAAAGTTCGCGCTTGTATTGGCTTTATATTTGTATTGTGATGTATTGTTGCATTCTGTATTGCCCGCTTGTATTGGCCAAGAAGGGGCTAGTGCAATATGCGACTAGTATGGTGCAAACATAACTTATTATGTATCATACTTTGATTTTGTTTTTTATACTAACATACCCACATATAGTTAACAAAGCCTTAGTCTCCCTTATTGGAACTACTATATTATGCGAGTATATTGGAATAATTTCATTGTTCACATGTGGTAAACAACCACTAGTCATATTGAAGTTTCCTTTTCAGATTGGACTTCGCTAATTGTTTACTGATCAGTCGAGTTTTGCAATTATTCAAAGGTGAGTAGTGATACTCTTTCTCGAATTTAGTTGATGTTTGTATTTCAACTCTTATATCCTATTTCCTTTGTTACCATAACTGTATATTAGTCTTACAATGTCCTAACCGATTTCGAGTTAGGTATAGCAGAACCTATGAAGTAAGCATAGCCAATTCAAAGCTATTTAGAACTAATTGTGAGCACAGCGTTGCATGTTATGCATATGTGTTATGGTGCATAACATACAAACTAAGAACTTGATGTAACGAAGAAACCAATCAAGTGCACTTGAAATGAGCAAATCATCTTTCAGTTTTGTTGGTAATTCTGAGAAAATCTGATAAGGATTCTACACATACGATAGAGAAGAAACTTGATAGGTGAGCATTATGTATGTGCCAGTTTATAAGCAATACGTATATAGTTTGTGTGTCAACCTTCAGTATAAGTGAACATTAATTAACGTTCATCAATCAATAAGATACTTATGTACATATCATGAATGAAGGGTATGTTTCAGGTTAAAAGGCTCTTCTATCTATCACATTGCATTTTATCACTGTCTATTCCGTGATAGGAACATTCTCTCGTTGTCTATTCCGTGATAGGAACTAATCACCTGGCTGAACGGTGTTGCAAGTAACGCTTATTAAAAGGAGAAGGAAAGGAAGATCCGTTGGGTAGGGTATCAGTATACCCAACGTTTGTAATCGAGTGTGAACTTTACACAGTGAATGCATTACAGGTAAATTTGTTGCTGTAAGAGTTATCACGCATAAGTTTGCAACCATTTGTATCGTAAACCACCATGTCGAACAAGGTTAGTTTTTATAAAAGACTTGATTTCCTTTCCAAGGTAGTATATGGTAATATGCTCAGAGAAGTAGTATTGAAGATTAGTCAATATACTTCAACGAGAGGGTCTATCGTAAGGAAATGAAAGTGTAACCATCATATCTCAGTGACCTTGTTTTGTAGATTCCTGGTTTCGATATAGAGAATGTAGACCAAAGAGGACGTATTGACTCCACTCAGGAAGTGGTTAATCGCAGTGTATTATCAAAGACAATTCGTGTAGTGAAGATTCCGAGAATCTCTCTCCCAAAGAGCTTGCAGACAAATTTTTGTCTGAAATGATAAAGTAAGTTACTAAGCAATACAGAATAATTACAAAAATGTGAAAATATATACTAACAAACCAGAATATACATATGCTACAGTGTCGTGGAATATTTAGATATGATAATTCAAAGGATCCGTTTCCATTAGGATGGATCCAGTCGGCCGGTTCGAATAAACTATTTACCAGTTTTAAGGTTGGTCTTATATGTGTATGATTATACATATACATATATGTATACATATTCATGTACATATATTACCCCATAACCACTACCAGTGTACATGAGTTGTAAATTAAGGCTGAAATGTCTTCCACGTTTTGGAATTTTTTCATGGAAAGTGGCCGAAAAAACCTGATGGTTATAACAAAGAAAACAAGTCCGAAATAAAAGTACTACGAGGAAGAACAGTGAGTGTCAGTGACCTAGAGAACCTAAGGTGATGATTAAATATACGCTAGTATAAAATACCAAGCGTGCGAAGGTGATTATTACAGCCTCTACCTCCGAAAGAAGATCAGAGACTATTGCGATAAACAACAAATACCAAAGCCAGAGATCAACGTGAAGAATTCTTTTTTAACTTTGAGAAGCCCTGATAGCAATATGATGAGAGTGAGTCAATTTAAATTGTATGATACAATAGCAGATAGCACCATTGCTCAAAAAGTGAAAATTTCAGAGATACAAGTCGACTGAATTAGCTGAAACCACTGTCAAGTGGAAGTCGTCAAAGGCGAAGGGCCAAAGCGGGTTTCCATGACCTCGCAGAAGCTGGTAGTAGCATTCGATTATTCTAAGTCTAAGTTAATAAAAGGTGTCTTAATCATATAATTAAAGGAGAATCCTCATAATCGCAAACGTGAAGGTGATCGCACAGAGACTAATCTCCCAAAATGGCAAAGATTGTTGAAGATGCAGTCAACGATATCGCTGAATAAAATTTTAGGAGGTATCAGATTAACAGTTTTAGGGGATGGTGCTAACAAATTGGTTTTTATGAAGTGAATACAATATGATGCTAAATTCACTAATAAACGGTTGAAATCTTAATAGGAGTTCAACATGTATAAGGTGAGGAAGAATACTAGTGTAATATTAAAAAAAAGTCTACCAAACCCAAGTCATTAGAAAAATAGACATATCAGAGTAGAACAATAGAAAGAAAGTGGAAAAAATTGAAATTGACGTCACCGACGTCGGTACGGACCACCGGTCCCAGATATAGTCACCACCGGTGACAACTAGGCGTTCGCCTAGAAAAAACGAAACTACATCTAATCCCGTTTACCGGAATTGATACTGCACTGCATTCGGGTTGCCCTCGAATACCGTCGCCTGTAGGATCAGATGACCTCACGTAGACATAATCGACTATATCAGGTGACGATTTCAGGAGCTCTTCCAATGAAAGTAAGTCGTTCTTGTGTGATCGACCTTCCACCAGGCCTCGCTTCTCAGCGAATATATCTGAACATCTTTCTCATGTCACCGAGGTGACCGTCAAAAGTATACGAACGCACTTGATATCCTTGAGAGTGGTAAAGCAAATACGCGGCTGCATATCAAAGTCAAGGAGTGGATCCCATCGTTCGGAACGTATTTTTGTTAGGATCTGCAAATGGAAGTACCCATAAATAGACCCTGCGGATACGCTACCAAAAGAATAAACTTCATTCTAGCTAGAAAACGCACAACAGAAGGAGGCAGTCCACTCTTTAGCATTTCTACGATGATAGCCTCATCTTCTGGCGGGAAGGGGAGAGTGGCGGTAGTCACGGCATGCCCGATATGACCCATGCATCCAAAATATTGTACACTGCCATCGACCAGTTGAACAACCTGGAAAACACTACTCATGCCATGAAAGAATTGAGCTACAATTTGACACACATTCAAAAACGCCGTGCAGTGGCTGTTGATCCTCCTTGGTATTCGGTAACGTTGGCGCACAGCTAGGACGTCCTTTCCAGTTCCTCTCGAATGTTGGCAGACAAAAAAATAGTCCTCCCCTCTGACGTTTCATAACTTCTCCTTGTGACGAAATTAGTTCTCGTAGCCAACTCTTTGGCGTGTTTCCAGTCCTAGAATCGAGTTTTCGGTCCACCTATAAAAAGTTGCCCATAACAAAGTTGTTAAATGCGCACCTCGAATGTTTGCCAATTCTGCATCTGGCCTCTAATCACATTATAATCCTGCCCAGGCACTGAATCGTATTGGT
>MU883300.1:0-15003 GCA_036418205.1 Ostertagia ostertagi
CATCCTTTCCTTTGCTACAACAACAAGCTGATCACAGGTGAACAAAGAAACCGTGATCAACCGCCTGGTATCCTCCCATTTCCTACCAAGCAAGAAAGGAAATTATATACCAGGGCGTGCCTTATTCGATTTTCAAGGTCAAAGCGACCGTAATGAAATTTACACTTATCATTCATCTAGTTCTAGATTTATTAGAGAGAAATAGTGTCCCATGATTTCAGTGTAGAAGACCAAAAATACCCCTCTTAGAAGCGCTCTCTAGCAAAAATAATGGTGGGAGTTCGAGGAGACATTAGGATCGTCGAGTAACTGCTCCAATCGTTATAAAATAGGTCGATTAGAACATCCTTGGCGCAATGTGGCTCGGAGGGGGCCAGTCGCCGCGCGCGGCTCAGCGATGTAGTGTAACTCGAACATTCCAGCTTCTCACGGAACATTCCAGCTTCTCACGCATGCTAAGTGACTGCCCTCACCCCCACCCCCCTGAATTGGCTACATTCCCCCTGGCTCACGAATTTCCTGTTGCCGCAACGCCGCGCGCGGCGACTGGCCCCCCTCCGAGCCACATTGCGCCCTCCCTGTTTCGCAAACCGCTCTCAGAATACAAGCTCCTTACACTGCTTTACATAGACATCGGCACTACATTGATGTAAAAGTTTTCTTCAACGAAATCTTCCACGAGCATGGTAGCAGTCTTGGCACCCCTTTGGGAATCTGACCAAGGCGATCTTGGCGAATTAATATTTAACAAGGCTTCCTCCATCTTCGTGAAAAATTCTATGAAGAAAAACCAACCAAACGACGAACTTCTCAAAAGACCCACGTTTTATTCCTCCAATTGACGACCTTGTTCTTATAGCAGGCGATCTCGAAACGTTTACCCATCTTCTTCATTCGTACTACTGCCACATTGGTGAGCAGCTTTTGATTTGTAGGTGTTTTTATATTCTTTGACATCTGAAATAACCCGATCAAAATCGACCAAGTAAACAATTCCACACGCACGAACGTACACACAAAGAAAACCTAACTTATCAAAACTGCTAAAAACGTCAAATTTCATCGAATTGCTGAACTACGACACTGTATCAAAGGAAGCTAACTGCGTTATATACAATGGAACACGTTTTCAATCCAAGCCGAAGTGAATAGATTTCTGCAAGTTACATTCCAAACAGTTCCAGTTGCGCCAAACATTAGCTTTACTAACTGAATAGTTCTTTTGATTTGACACTCATACATCCACTCATGTTTTCTGGCAAGCCCAAATCACAAATATCGCATATGCAATGACATATCTTCACAGAATTAGTAGGTGGTTTGAGACTCAGATAGATGCTGAACAACAAATCAAATAGCCGCGACTGGCAGAATGCAAAAGTAATCGTCGAACAGTAACCCAGGTACTCTTCTTGCCGCTGTTGGAGGAACAATGCAGACCACACTTTTTGGTGGGCCTGTTTGACCTCGTATCATAAAAGGGGCGAGGCCAAGATTAGATCGTCGTCCCAGACGATGAGACTATTGCGATCGATGGGGATCGTCGTTGTAGACGATGAAAGGAATTCCAACTCTAGCTAACCTTGTATGTAGTAGGGAAAGCGCTAGCTAAACAATAACAAGCACTAATCTATTGCAGTAGTCTAGCCTATCTAAAACAGACAAAAGGACAAAAAAACTCTCTGCGTCTTAAATGTTTAGCGAAATACTTGGCTCGAGTAAAAATTGACTGGCTATTGCAATAGTGCAGCTCTATAATAAGTAAGACTTCGTTTCCTTTTAATGTCAACTATCTGAGCGAGGTATTTTGGCTTGTGGTAACCAAGAATGAACAAGGAGAAGTTAGAGGTGCGTCAACACATTTCCACTCACTGATCTCTGCCATCAATATGGGCATTCATAGCAGATGTTGGTTAAGTAGGTGACCTCTGGACGATGAAGTATTGCAGCATCTTTTTTCTTGAAGTGTTTTCATCAATAGTCGTCTACCCTTGCATAATTTTGTGCGATAATATAAACGAGCCGCTCTGGAACAAGCAAAACATACACAGATTGAGCACAACGAGTCCCCTACGGAAGGAAATGTGCTCCACCGGCGGCCTCGAAGACCTTAATAGGAAAACAAAGCCGTTCTATGGCCCATTTTGCTTTTATATTTTAGGAGGAATTATATGGAGGAGTGAATCCTTTGGCCAGGCGTTGATCGATCTTTTTCGGAAAGTGCCAGCCACGCCACTGCATTCACTCCATTCAGAATCGTGAGAACACGTTGAATGCCATTTGGCTTACAAACCGTGCAGCGGTCTCTTGATGTACAAGACCGTAGTTTCATCCATCAGATAAATGTAGCACCAATTTGCTGACCGCTCTGGGCATCACAGGTCTGGGGATATAAAACTAGTAAAGCGAAAAACACAGAAAACGCAAGTCAAGGACAGCCTGTTATTCTGTTCCTGACAGCCAAATTGCTTCAAGCTTATGATATAGATTGGAAACGAATCCGAAAAACAGGCAAACTTCGACAGACGAGGCAAGTGGCACAGCAAAGCATGTGGAACCACAAACACACTCTCGACGCAATTACCCTCGCCTTCAAATGACCAGAAATTGTGCAATTGCAGAAATTGACGTGGCATCGATTCAAGAACATCTTTGAGCACACGTGATGTCACCTTTTCATCGAGAATTTAGCCACGTGTGCCAATGCCACGTCAATTTCTGCAATTGCACAATTTCTGGTCATTTGAAGGCGAGGGTACGTGGGAAGGCAAGAAGCGGGAGTTATTCTCAAACTGCCATCAAACTTGCTTCTCATATTCTATGACAATTGTGAAAGAAACGAAAGGCCTCAATTCCTCTCAAAATCAATATACAAACTTCCTTTTTTCGAGCTTGTATGTCCCACGAGTTTTTCATCCCAATCTGAGTCCTGACATATAAACAAAAAACAAATAGGTATCGTTTGCGGAATTTCACCAACAAATAAAAACAATGTCACACCATACTCCATAAACATTTTCATCGAATTTAAATCATTGTATACAAAGTAACCAAAAAACATCAAATACACATTGGTTACTTCTAAAGCTTTCTTGACTCACATCATTACATCAAGTGCACATCGTGATTATCTTCACCGCACAAATCGATAAGGTGATCTCAATTAAACGCTTCTACTAACACACACAGTTTTTAATAGCTTTTCACTACCCATATCATTTTTTCTTTACAATTCAAATTTTAGGCGATTTTTCCACATCTATAATAATGTACATACAGCGAGGTCTACACCGAAAAGATATGACCGTCTAACGAGACAACAATGACAGCAAACACACTAGAATATCAACTATGTAAAATGTTTTTGTTCACGAACGAATCAAATAATACCAAACGAGTAGGCGTTGATAGATATATTGATCTGACAAAAGGCTCTGGAAACCATATCACAACGCCTAGCGATCAAAAAGTGCCATAAAACCGTGATCATTTATTAGTTTGTAGTCACGTACAGCTGACTACAATCGATTATTCACATCGAACGCCTGAAACTCGCTATTGTGCGAGTCTGACAGTCGTCGTCAGCTGCCCGTATCTGCCTACTCACATAAATGACAACACACCGTAACAAGCTCAACACCTGGAATCCTCATGCTTACGTATAAGAGCCATATCCCATGACAGAACCTTGACAGTCCAGCCCAATACTTGCGGACGGGTGCTGCATTGTCTTTTTACTTATTGCGCACTATAATTGAGATTACACTCCCTTTTCCAGCATGATGCAGGACGGTTTCAGCAGGCAGTAGGCTTAGCAGCACGATGTCGCGGAAATGAGGCAAGTTACTCCTTCCCGAACGACGATGGAACGGATTGACGTCTTCTATTGATCACGGGGTGTGGTTCACTGGGACAAAAAGCGACTTTTTCGCTTTTCGCACGCAAACTTTTTTCGCAGCGGGAACCTCAGGTCCACCGCTGGTCCTGGGGTTCCTACAGCGAAAAATGCGCCAAATATTCGCTTTTTGTTCTAGTGAACCACACCCTGACGACGTACTACTCAAAACGACTTTCACACATCTGTAGGAGTGTCATTGAATTTGGGAGGTAAATTAGTCCAAATCCCAGCCAGGAGGTCATCCTTACGTGTCGATTATGAAGAGCTACAGCTCCTGAATTTAGGTTTAGGGCGCATCCCGATGCATGGTAATTTCATGTGCAACTTGCTCGGGCCATTTCTCCAATGACTCAACGCTATCAAGAGCCATCAGAGCCAAAACCTACCCGCGTCGGAAAAGGGAGGGCAACCAAAGTAGAGTAGCTTGTTGAATAGAACAATTTTTAATATACATCGAGGCACCCGGATAACTCATTATTTGCTCTTATTCCATTACCGCTGATTTGTAGCCTTTCGAGCAAAGAACTTCGAGGCCAGACTGGGCTAAAGCACACTTTTCCATCGCTGACTATGTACGTATACCATTGCCTTTTTCCCTATGTACAAACGATACCAAAGACCCGATTGCAAAATTTCGAAACGCAAAATTGCTGCTGAATATTCAATAGCAAGCAAAGTTTGCTGCGCTCGTAGTCCTCACAAAAAGACAACAACCCGAAAACGCTAATTCCAGCGCGAATGCATCTCAACTGTAAAACCCATGCTTCAAAGTGCTTCCCTCCAACTCTGTCCTTAGTTATGACTCCTTTCAGCAAAAAAATCATACACGAAAGGAAAATAATTCGAATGTAGGAATCACATGTCAATCCGGCAACATTAATTGAACCTTAGGAAGAGTTTGAAGTTCCAACACATATTCGGTTAAACGCGAGCCATCCACTGGGCGTTTCACTAGGCGCCAATGAAGACCGAGTTTGTGATAGAGACAAATGTTCTCGTGATCCAATGTCTTTTCGACGGCTGTCACTGTCTGAAACGAAAGAGTACTGCTCCTTAATCTTACTAGAATACCCAGCTCGGTGTGCATACAGTAGCCCTTGATTATTCTAGAAACTTTCATTTTCCTTCTTTTTTTCCGAATCAGCCCCAAATTTGATGACTCTAATAACGGGGTTTGGTACCCATTACGCTCCGCTAACGATACAGCGTATTTCCCTCCCAGACCATATTCCTCAGGACGGAGCAAAAAGGTCAAAAAGGACGATGATGAGAAGGGGTGACGGCAACTCATTGAGCATTCGCAAACATTCCAAGCCGGTTGCCGACCCCACATTACTGTTCCAGCCATCTCCTTCACATTTCATTAGCCCACCCACTAGAATCATTATAACAAATGCCGCGATTCATAGCCTGACAACCCTCGATGTCTCCATGGAGGGCTCTTCACCTTTAAACGGGAATTGTGCGACAATTAGCTGTTCGAATCGACCTTACAAGCCCTCCCCGTCCCTGAGACTCTCCCACTAGCGCACAATTTATCTAGACAGTAAGGAACTGGAGAAGTCCACGGTAAGCACACTGGTCACCAATACGCTGAAAAATATTTGGTTCTCTAATATTCTGGCTCAATAATGCACTACTGAAGAACTGATCCAGAAGTGAGCCAGCCGTATGTAAAGGCACCGGGTGTCCCCCAACAGGCCCACCGCCGGCGAAGCAAGAGACGCAGAGGCGGACGCATAGTCGGTCGGACGACAGCAACGACTGCAAGTGTCGCACAGTATTGGGTGCGTATCGATCTGCGACACTTGCAGTCGTTGCTGTCGTCCGACTGCTGCTGTCGGACGACAGCAACGACCGCAAGTGTCGGCAGATCAATGCGCAGCTACTATTCCACACTACAGTGGGACTTTCGAAATACGATCACGCGCAGTCACGTGTTGTCTGGGTTTGCATTGGGTGACCGCGTCGCCTTCCATTTGCGACCGCGGTTTATGCGACACCTGCAGTCGTTGCTGTCGTCCGACAGCAGCAGTCGTTGCTGTCGTCCGACCGACTATGCGTCCGGCCAGACGCGGTGCGGCGAGTTGCAGTGGATATCTGAGGGTTACCGCGGTAGGCTGAAGGTGTTTCATACTACGTCCCAATTCGCAACCAGCGCGCCGGCAAACCTCGTCTCCCTTTGCGACAGCCGCCATTCATTGGGCTTCGCCGCGCGGTAGGCCTGTTAAGGGACACCCTAAAAGCACCGCGAAGATGAATACAATGTTCCGCAATTAGGAGTCCATGACAACGCATGATATGAAGATTTGTTGTCCATAACAAGGTAATGAAAATCTAGTGGTTTCCTATGAGAGACTTTAGACGAGGAGGTATGGCGCTCAAAAAGAAGTAAAGTTGAACCGCTTGCTAGGCGAAAGTTATGAGGGATAAATATCATCTACAGGCATAAAGTCTCAGCATAAAGGATGAGTAGATTAAATAAAAAAAAATTCCCGCTCTCGCATCGAGATAATGATAACATTAAGCAAAAGGGTGCGTAAACAAGGGGAAATATTAGTTCAGTTCAGGAAAGGTAGAGGGGATGGAAAGCACTGACATGGTTGCTTGAAAACTAGAATGTGCGCATTCACGCCATCTTTCTCGATAGTCGAGCTGCGTACAGTGCCACGGGGTTGATGGTAAGCTTGATGTGTGATCTAAATAATAAATACAAACAACTTGGAAAGGAGCCGCGCATTAGTTAGAAGCGTGATGGAGTGAGGACGCGATGGCGTCACTTCGTTATACTGCGTTAACTTGATATAATATACATGATATAATATGATATATCTGCCTGGTAAGGAGAGAAGCCAAGAATAAGTCGAAACTGACCCTTCTATTGAGGCAAACAACAGGGAACAGTGAGCATCCGAAATGAACAGCAACAAAACAGCAAGCCACATAACAGCCATCGGCTGAAAAAGTGAACTTTATTATTATTATAATTAGTATAAAATTGTTCGTATTCAGCATTTGTATTTATTTTCCAAAAGACTTGAATCACTCACCTAGACATTTGAACATGTCGTTTCAGTACATTATTAATACGTCCAAGTGTATCCGATAACTCTTCAGGAGCGACTCTTCCAATTAACTCACTGGGAAATTCCGTATCGAACCGGGAATTCAAACCGAACCTAAAAAAGTCTTAGATAAATAAAAAAATGTGCACGGACATTGTTAGCATCTACAACTCCTTCAGATTCTGTTGAGTGCAATACCTAGTGAGAGAGAAAACTAACAAAATCCTAACAACATTTCGGAAAATCTACAATAAGGGGCAGCTTACTTATCAACTAGGATCAACCGTCACGTTTGGAAATGGGGTGATCGCCCTGCCGGAGGGCGTCCCCAACACAACCCCTCCAAAAGTCCAACGATACAACTGACCATGATGTCATTAAATAAGAATGTTGAAAATTCTCGAAAATTTCGATTTCGCAAGACAATCTAACTTCAAAGACATTTTTCAAGTTAACGCCTCTAACTATCAACATCTGCATTTATTGAAGCCCTTCTACAAAATTCGCACCAACATCGTCTAAACGCCCCTTGGCACAAAGGTGTTCAGGAGTTTTTGTTTTTCCATGACGAACACTCTCAGCTCTTTATTTTGCATGGAAGCGCTGAGTGCAAAGTACGTGAACACACCAGTGCACTTCCGCAATTATTGCAAAACCCCTTGAAAGTACATTTAACGACTACGGTTCTTTTCTTCCCACCGAAAAGTGCTGATAAATGGACTGGTTGCAAGGAGCGTAGACACAAATCATTGAAACTTCGAGCAAGAAAAAGATGCCGATTCAACACTAAGCAATGACCCTTTTAAAGTAGTAAAAAGCAAAAGAGAACAGGTAAGCGAATCCAGTTGCAAATGTTGAGCTCTATGAGGCAGTATGGACGACAGCAAGGCTTAACAAAGATGTTATTCAAATTGAAATATCCGTCAGCTACTCTAAAAACGTGGCGTAAACAAGTGTCACGTTACGGTGGCTTAAGATGCAGTAGGCTAATCCAAACTTCTATCCAACTTTTGGAGTTGCAAACTGAATAATTCAACTACAAAATAACTGTATCCTATTTTAAAACAGCTTCGTGGCCAGTAACTAAATAAATACAAAATCAACAATTTTGCAACTAGGAACACTATCAAGGGAAGAAAAAATTATATCATTGCCAGAAATGGCGCAAATGAGTGAAGCTTTCCATAAAAGAAGGAGGATGCTACCAATTTGTTGTTCTCGAATGTATTTCGCGCCTTTAGCACATTGAAATAAAAACAATCACACTCCAAGTGCTTTCAAAACCACAAAGCACTCCACCGTTTTTTCCTCTTCAACTTTCTATCCCTTTATGAGCTTTTGCGTCATCTAATGGTGCATTTGCTCACGCACGCAATTCAGGGAAGTACAGAGCGACAAGTCCAACGACCTTTCAAGAATGTATTGATTATAGTGCAAAAAGGCAACATAAAAGTTCGAAACATCTATAGCCTTTGACATGGTAAGCAGACTTATGTCTATTTTCTCATTTCACTTCTTATTACTTAATCATACAGTTTCCTTTTACGACATAATAAGAAACACTCGGAATTGACTACTCCGTATTTCGAAAAAAAACTCGTTGCTTGATATAAATCTGACAGTTCATTTCAACAACATTCACGACAAATATTTCACAACTTCGATCACTTGTTAGGACTTATGTAAGTCGCCTCCTGAGAGAATGGAAAATCACGAGACTTCTTCTTTCTGAGAGTGTAACCTTAATTGAGCAACATCATTGCCCTCGCGATGCAAGTTGTTCCTTTTGCTTTGGTTTGGAGGCCACAAATTGAAAAAGGAAGTGTGTTAGTAACAAGCTGCTCAATGAGGAAACCGGTTTCTTTTGCCCCTTTCTCAGAAGAATTATCACCCCATACACACACAAAGCCCGCAATGGTGCACTTTGCCGTGCGGAAATGCGTACGAATATGTGAATTCTTTAACTGAAACTAACGTCTCTACTAGTCAGCCCTTACTCATCTTAAACGAAGAGCCAATAATAAATCACTGTCACAAAACAAAAAAAAGTCGATAACGAATCTCACATTGTAATATGGCCAACACCACGTATTGTTATCGGCGGTTTCGACGGTGGCATCGGTATCTCATCGTCACTGCTCGATATCACGTCAATTTCATCGGAAACACGCGAACGCCGTGACATTCCACAAAGTGAAGGAGAGCCACTGCAAAAAATTAATGGCTTTACAATTACTGAAAAGAACACCCCCATCAAACGCTGAAGTTTACACTGATCACTAAAAACCACACGGCGCATTCCTCCCACAGCCATTTCATTGCAAGGATTTGAATGTGGGTAATGAAGAAGATGGGACAATATGCACAATGCGGACCTGGTCTCCACGATGGGCTCAGATGATCACTCCCCTACACCTTATTGCGCTATGTCGAAGCTTCCACAAACCAACCATAAAATGTTCGGAGTGCTGCTGGGCACCGAAGTCAGGAGCTTGTTTATCAAAAACAATTTGTTCACAGTAATCTTGTCAAATGAAATTGCGAACACAACTTTGTGAGAACTTTCAGTTCGTTCTCATCACATAGCAGCGGAACAAACGTGTAATCACAACTTGCGTAGAGGGCCGTCCCACGCGTCGCGCTCATCTAACTCCATAGTTCATTCCGCGCTGCTTGTAGCCAATCTTAATATTTCAAGGATTTTTTTCGCGGATTTATGCAGGACCGTAAGTGCTTTTGCAGGTTTGCTGCGACTATGATTCGATCTACAAGCACGAAGCGAGACTTGAGTGAGCAGATTGGTCGAGAACGCTGCAATCGGATAGCTCAGGCTGGTGTCAGAGTCCGCGATCCGTCGCGCGATTCGCGCGAACTGCGCGACAGATCGCGGACTCTCACCAGCCTTATGGTTGGGTCTGACAGATTTTGCTCCAATTGTAGACATCGGCTTGGACTAATTATGACGAAAAATAGCACGATCGCCATCAGCGTGAATCTTACAGTGAGCCTTCTTTATGCGTGCTTGGCGCGATTTTGAAACTGTTATAGGTTGCTCAGAACCCCTTCGAGACATTTTCACCATCTGGAGCCCTTACTGCTACTCAGAGACACTCTACAGTCCAGCCGCGAGATAGCGAGATACTACCTAGCCCGCATAAGTTCATGACCAATCAATAGTTGAAAGAGGCGTTCTAAATTTCAGATTCTCGTGAATTTCTCCAAATGCTATGACATCGACAGTGGAGACCAGACCTGGGGCGGTAAGCTTTTACAGAATCGAATAGTTACCAAGCAGAAATGCTGGTTGGCCATTGGCCGGGGGGAGAGAAACGCTCACCGGCGGCGCGTACGCGGCGCGTGTTCCGGTGCCGCCGCGCTCGGCCGCGCGGCGAAAAGGCTGGCGAGAGCCTGCGCCGCCGCCATTGCGCCCCAATGACAATGAGTTGCTGGCAATTTGCCAGCCCATGCCCGCCTCCACTCAATCAATAGCGGCAGAGTCAGGAGAATGCCAGCGCCCATTTTCACGGCTAGGCGTGCCTGTTTCGCCACTGTTTGACACCATTTCTGCAGAATGGCCCATTGGCCTACTTTTTGTATTCTAGTCCAATATTTCTGCTACTCAACAGAGTATATATATTGCTAACAGGCACTTTTTGTATTCTAGTCCAATATTTCTGCTACTCAATGGAGTATTCTGTTATTCAGAGGTACTCTTCTGCTAGATATGGTAAGTCACATGATATTCATTGTGACTAGAACAAGTTTATCTTACAATTCTCGTCCACGCATTCAATTTTTACCTTATGGTAGGCAGTCATTGATTCTGTCACTGCATAGTCTTTGTTAGCTTTGCGTTTTCCTCTTTTCTTGTGGTCTGTGCCAGTGCTAGGTTGTATTGTCCAGGAATTTTTCACAATTTCTGGTCATCACACCCCATAGCTGGCGCGACCTAAGTTTTTTTGTGTTTGGATTCTGTAATTAATTTGTTGAAACAACAGATTAGATTTATTCAAATTGTCTTCTCTGAAATATATCTTGACATGCGTCGACAATACTTGATTATTGTAGACGTCAATATGTATTCAGAGAAGCAAATTTTGAATATCTAATTGTTGGTTCAACTGATTACAATCCAAACACAAAAAATCTTAGGTCGCGCCAGCTATGGGGTGTGATGACCAGAAATTGTGAAAAAAATTCCTGGACAATACAACCTAGCACTGGCACAGACCACAAGAAAAGAGGAAAACGCAAAGCTAACAAAGACTATGCCGTGACAGAATCAATGACTGTCTACCATAAGGTAAAAAATTGAATGCGTGGACGAGAATTGTAAGATAAACTTGTTCTAGTCACAATGAATATCATGTGACTTACTATTAAATGCAGAGGTACTCTGAATACAGAAATACTTCCATTTGATAGTAGCAGGAAATATTTAGCTTAGAATACAATAAAGTGCCCTGTTGAGAATAACAGAATACTCTGTTGAGTAGCAGAAATTATTGGACTAGAATACAAAAAGTAGGCCAATGGGTCATTCCGCAGCAGAAATGGGTCAAACAGTGGCGAAACAGGCACGCCTAGCCGTGAAAATGGGCGCTGGCATTCTCCTGACTCTGCCGCTATTGATTGAGTGGAGGCAGGGCATGGGCTAGCAAATTGCCAGCAACTCATTGTCATTGGAGCGCAATGGTGGCAGGCGCAGGCTTCTCGCCCAGCGTTTCGCGCGCGGCCAGGCGCGCGCGGCACCGACCACTCGCCGCGCTACGCGGCCCGCCGAGTGACGCGTTCTCTCTCCCCCGGCCAGATGGCAACCAACAAGATGGCTCTCGGTAACAGTTCGATTCTGTAAAAGCTTACCGCCCCAGGTCTGGTCTCCACTGTCGATGTCATAGCATTTGGAGAAATTCACGAATCTGAAATTTAGAAGCCTCTTTCAACTATTGATTGGTCATAAACTTATGCGGGCTAGGTAGTATCTCCGCTATCTCGCGGCTGGACTGTAGTAGGTGTCTCTGCCCAGTCAGCAGTAAGGGCCTCAGATGCGTGTGACAACACTCGTCCTCGGAAGCGGCCCCCCCCCGTTCTCCACAATCTACAGGTCAAACTCGCGCCCAGGCACGATAAAGGTCGCTGTAAGACTCTCCCAAGATTACGGATGGGCGATGTGCTATTTTCTGTTCTTTTAGGCTCAGCATGGCTACTACTTGGAGAAAAGCTGTAGTGACAACCATAAGGCTGGTGAGAGTCCGCGATCTGTCGCGCAGTTCGCGCGAATCGCGCGACGGATCGCGGACTCTGACACCAGCTTGAGCTATCCGATTGCAGCTTCTCGGCCAATGTGCTTCTCAGAAGAATTATCACCCCATACACACACAAAGCCCGCAATGGTGCACTTTGCCGTGCGGAAATGCGTACGAATATGTGAATTCTTTAACTGAAACTAACGTCTCTACTAGTCAGCCCTTACTCATCTTAAACGAAGAGCCAATAATAAATCACTGTCACAAAACAAAAAAAAAGTCGATAACGAATCTCACATTGTAATATGGCCAACACCACGTATTGTTATCGGCGGTTTCGACGGTGGCATCGGTATCTCATCGTCACTGCTCGATATCACGTCAATTTCATCGGAAACACGCGAACGCCGTGACATTCCACAAAGTGAAGGAGAGCCACTGCAAAAAATTAATGGCTTTACAATTACTGAAAAGAACACCCCCATCAAACGCTGAAGTTTACACTGATCACTAAAAACCACACGGCGCATTCCTCCCACAGCCATTTCATTGCAAGGATTTGAATGTGGGTAATGAAGAAGATGGGACAATATGCACAATGCAGGACCTGGTCTCCACGATGGGCTCAGATGATCACTCCCCTACACCTTATTGCGCTATGTCGAAGCTTCCACAAACCAACCATAAAATGTTCGGAGTGCTGCTGGGCACGAAGTCAGGAGCTTGTTTATCAAAAACAATTTGTTCACAGTAATCTTGTCAAATGAAATTGCGAACACAACTTGATGAACTTTCCAGTCTCGTTCTCATTAATAGAGAGGAACATAGTGTCATCCCGAAGCGCTTGCGAGAGACGTCCCATGCGTCGCTATCAAACTCATACTTTTCATTTCCGCTGCTTGTCGCAATCTTATTATTTCAAGATTTTCTTCGCGGATTTATGCAGGACCGTAAGTGCTTTTGCAGGTTTGCTGCGACTACGATTCGATCTACAAGCACGAAGCGAGACTTGAGTGAGCAGATTGGCCGAGAAATTGATGTGAGCACCAATGGCCGGAGAAAGCGGCAATACGAATAGCTCAGGCTGGCTGTCAGGGGGGAGTCACGCGATCCGGCGCTCAATTTCGGGCGAACCTGGGCGAGGATCGGCGACTCTGCACCACGCCTTTGTAATGTGGTTGTCTGACAGCTTTGTCCATCAGTTAAATGCTTGACTAGGTATCCTGACAGGAGAAATAGGCGCGTATCGTCCTTCAGCCGTGAGGCCTTACAGTGAGCTTCTATGCGTGCTGGGCGAATGGCGAACTGTGGGGTTGTCAGAACTCCCGTCGGAGAATTTTCATCTGGGGCCGCTTACTGCTACTCGTACCAGTTACAGCGCGAGCGAAGCGGGAGATCTACCTAGCCGCCAGGAAATTTGATGACCAATCAATAGTTGAAAACAGAGGTTCTAAATTTTCAGATATCTTTTTCTCAAATGCTATGAATCGGGAAGTGCACACTAGACCGGGGGCGTGTTAAGTCTGGGTTTTACAAGAATCGAAGTTACTAAGCAGCAATGTGGTTGGCATTCCACAATTACGGTAATGCATTTGATGTGACTAAGTAGGAACAGGACACCAAGGTCACTAAGCGCAGATAAAGGCGCGCTTTCATTTCCGATTACCAGGGAAGGGAAGCTGGACAACGCTAAACTTATGGGTTCAAAACCTTTTGGGCGAAATAATGCGCTAGGTATAGGGGTCCCCAAACCAGGATCCACTTGGCCTCAGATGAGATTCAAATCTTCCTTTTTCATTTTCTGGAGATAGGTTTTACTGATGACTTCAAATAAATTTTGAGAAGTCGTGCCGTCGGTGAATATTTACACCACCAGAGGATTCGGAATAGTATCACACTTAACATCAGTGATGGTTCAGGTGTTCACAGTTCACGACATTGGAGATTAGGATAGAAGCAATAATGAAAGACATTTATTAATTGGGGGATCAGGAGATCAGTGGAATAGCACAGTAACAGAATAGGATATTCCACTAAAAAGAATATTTACGATTGATTCCGCCGAGGAGTACTAGAATACGATGAAGTAAAAGACAACAGGAGATTAGGAGAGTAAAAGATTGAGAGATTGCGCTGAAGTTACATACGTATTGATCATTCCGATTAGAAACGCCATACCCTATTCTCTCAATTGATCGTATCTGAATCTTCAGTTTAATTTCCAAATGTTCTACTATTTTAACATGCTGCCGCCTACTATCCTGACGTCCGAAGTCATGAACTTTGAACGCGGCCTCTCAAATGCAACAACTGTCACAACAAGGGCTCTCACGTCTCTAAATCAGCCGAGTTTAGGGACAAAGAAAAGGTTGGTAAATAGCTATAGAAAAACCGCGTGAAAAGTTTCAAATGATGTTGTATTAGCAATGTTTACCTCCTGGAACAGCAAATTTTGTGGAGCTCTGACATATTAAAAAACTGTCATCGTTTACAAAGGAATTTTTGACGAGGACGGCGGGGATATCTAGTGGGTAGACAATTTTTCATAGATTTGAGAACACCATCAAATCCGCTGGATTTTACACTGCCCGCAATGATCAATGCACTCATGTTGGAAAAAAATAACGAGAGGAAAATAAGAGTGATTACTGCTGTCATAAAGCAATGTGAATGGCTTGAAGAACGCATTGAATGATCTCCTACCCCGAATCTGCGAACAAGCACGTTTGGCCAGTGGATCGCGATCTACTGAACAGTTGGGGCTTATAGAGAATGAGTCTCAGAAAAACAAAAT
>MU883301.1:0-18437 GCA_036418205.1 Ostertagia ostertagi
AGATGGAGACGCTGTTGGCTCTAATAGGACGTAAGCAAACCAGCCCTTTTGGCGCTTCGGCTGGGACCGTATGCTGAATGTTGGGGAGGGGATGGAGTCCCCGACGGTGGACGGACCACTTCAACTCGGTCCTTAGAACCGCCACAATTTGGTGCTTACCTCAGAACTAAGCCTTAAAGAGAGGACGGGTCCGTCCCCTCTCCAAGGCTTAGTCCTGGGGTGAGCAAACCAGCCTTCTGGCGGAGCTGCTGGACCAGCTGCACCACTTGCGTCAGTACTCTCCTATCGTACCAACCGAGTTGAAGTAAACCGTCGACCGTTGGGGACCCCATCCCCTCCCCAACATTCAGCATACGGTCCCAGCCGAAACGCCAAAAGGGCTGGTTTGCTTACCCGTAATAGTGGTGCTAGTGAGATGGAAGACTGAGGGTTGGAAACAGGGTAAACCGTCATGTTGCTAAAATTTCGAAACTACACGACCGTCTTGTGATGGGGATACATAAATACTATGCAATTATTGAAACGGCACATCAAAATTTAACGAACAATGCATCAAGATTTTTTAGCCCAGTAACATCGCTAGGCTACTACACCTATCGAGCACGGGAAGCTAGGCATGAAGATTTGTGAGAAATCACGGGAAAGAAGGAAAAAAGAAAAGAAAAGAAGTAAGCAAACAAAGGCGAACAACACTCAAGGCGGCCAGCACCGAATCAAAGTGAAAAAAGAAATTAAAAAAAAAAAAAAAAAAGTAAAAACAAAAAGAACCAAAAAAAGAAAAGGAATAGGGGAAACAGCACCGAATCAATCAAGACGGGCGGCTCAATACATGATTTGGGACAATTATCACCAATGGAGCAAATGGGAATCTAAACCACGATACATTAGAGTTTTACTACTTACAAAACCCCAAGAAAGCACTGGGTGAGCTTCCGAGAGTCGACCTCTCGTACCAAACTGTCACTGTCGTGTTACTCTCACTAGAAGCCATTTTCAGGTGGAAGGCTGTACATTTGCCAGCAGAAATTTCTGACTCAGCCGCCATCACTTTTGTTACTGAATTCAACTGGTTGGTGGGATATTCACGAAAATCAGCTGAGGCATTGCTATACGAGCAAATACGTTGACGGCACCCATTGACTGTAATAACTACAATACCGCTCACAGAATGTGAAAAAATGACGGTGATTGACCGTCGCACCTATCAAAGACCGTCGCACTACCATAACTCCGCTGAAAGCGAATGAAACGGAAAAATTTAAACTCCTATAGATACGTCTCCTCACAACGAGTTCCAGGATGTGTTATGGGTCGGGATCGGTTAAGTAGGTCACCAGCTTTACCTTTTAAGCTGGGGCAAAATCCAATTCTGACCTCAAGGTAGAACACCATTCGTTAGATCCCATGTTTATGTGCACACTAGTCTACCGCTTGCACACTCCTCCTTTTTTGATGCATTTTTATCCATGTTTCACAGTCGTTCCCGATGCGAACGAGCTCTTCAATTTTACGACATTTCCAAATTTTGAAAGCGTATTTCATCAAAGTCTGGAGGAAATACGACGAAACGGCTACAAGATCTTGAACTAGGTATGTAACTGCGCAACAACTTTGTTGTTTATTGGAATGCAGCAAAGCGGTTCTTACATAATTTAGCTCTGAATATCGGTATACGTCAAATTCTTCGAGCACAATCACTTTTCTTTTCTTTCCGAAATTGCGCTTAAGCGAAATGTATGACCAACGAATCGAATGGTTATTCCAAGATATGACATATTGTGCCGTATAATGGCAATAATGGCTTATGAACAAACGTTAAGGTAGCGTCGTTTCATAAGTCTTGCAACAAACTGGCCGAATTTTGAATTTAATATTTTCATTATCTTTTTGTTCCATTCATCCGGCATGCTACCCTCCATCAATATCTACAACCTATTGCCAACACACTAGTAGCTGCTCGATGCCTCCCTTGTAGGACTCTACTGAATTCTGATCGAAGAAAGATCAGATGTCGATTTTGACATCATCATAGTTAGGATGAGCTTTCTTCTCTAGGAGATGGTTTGGAGAGGGGAGCAGAAGGGCATTATTTGCCTCGAGGTCAGGGCTATAACGTGGATACAGAAGAACTCCCCGTCCTAGAGTCTCAAAATTTTTCTGAATTTTCTTAGCAAGAGGTGGTTCAACGGTGTCATACAAAAGCAAACTTTGCCTTGTTTTTCTTTCGTATTAAAAGCGTTGCATTCGAGCTGTGGATAGTTGACTTTCGCGTTGACTGCGACATCTACACGGAGGGGTTTCCAGAGCTTAACTCCTCCCGTGTTCCACCAAAAATCCGAGAAGGCCCTACTTGGACGAGGTTGAACTTAAGCAATAAGATCTCCCGAAGCGTTTGAGCTGGACTACCGCCGCTTGTTCATTTGTTAGTAAACTGTACCCACTCCTCATCTTCGGCAAATGTGATGGATGGTCAATCGTAGAATCCCTAGTAAGTCGACTTGAACATAACGGTGTCAGATCGTGTTTGGAGCTGAATCGGGCTCAAGGCACGTGGGGACCAAACTCTACATTTTCGGATCTTCACAAGTCTTTGGAGATGCCACAGTGCTGTCTCCTTGTCGCATCGGAATCGCTCTAGCAAATGATCGATACTCTATCCAGATCCCTTTTCAACGGCGTCAGATAGAGCATCGTGATTGTCAGTCACAGGGTGGTTGGAGTGTGGGTTATTTTCAAATAAAAAAGTCAACGCTGAGCAGAGTGAAGCGCCGTTGCACTGTGGTTTGAGAGAGCGTGCCCTCGCCTATCTTCTGGCCAATCCTTGGTCTAGCATGACTTTGCGGAACATTCCAAGCAGTACTCGTAAAAATTAAGGGCACCGAGAGCCCTCTCGCGAAATCGGTGTAATATCCATAATAAGTAAGCAGACAACGAGCTGGACCGTTGGCTGAAATTGCAAAGGTTGATGCTACGTCAGGAAATATGTTGCGGATTTTCAGGAGTTCTCCCTAAAATTCTATAGCATTAAATGTAGTTTGTTGCAAGACTTATGGACGACCTAGATAAGAGACAATACCTCACCCTTTGAAAAAAATTTACGGACAGAGAATACAGAACTAGTGTTGAAATTCATACAGTTGTACTCGGCGTGATGAATGCTATCCGATGATATATAAGTTATTACCCAAAGACTACTTTGTTTTTACTCGTTTTTTTCCTTCGTGATCGCTAGCCAATGACCAATCGCTAGCTGACCTCGTAATTACCCTACGCTGCGAGGGTCAATGCCTCGCGGTGTTATCACTCCTCTTCGAGGCATGTTCGGCTTCCGAATACCGCTAAGCGTCGTTTTCTGAAGCCCCTTCAGATTCCCGTAGTTGGAAGGAGTGAGAAGCGATCCACTCTAGCTTAGGCCGTGGAACGCCAGCGAATCCTCCTGTGGCACAGCAATGCAACGTCACTGGAATGGCGCTTTGGGTTTTCAAAATTATGCCGGATTGGGGCACGACTGGGAGCCCATTTCACACCTCACTTATTTGCATTCGTTCTTATAAGGATTGGTGTCGTATTCTTTTTTTTTTCCTCTTTTTTGCTAGTACCTTGATTTCATGGGGTTCCCCGTTGGCCAGTCGTTGTATCAGTTCCCTCAATTTATCTCATTTTGTCAACTTGATATGTACACGATAAAATATAAAGAATGAAGAATTTGGGTTTGGTCATCTCTTTTTTACTTATCAATCTGTTCCAAATTCTTTTTTTTGCTGGTCATTGGAAAATGTTACGAAATGTTACGAAGTAAATTAAAAGCTAGTGAGTACAGTAGGTAAACTTGGGAACATCACTTAACCTCGTAGGATGGAGCAGTCGCGTCATAATTTCAAAAACCGAAAGCGCCATTCCAGTGACGTTGCATTGCTGTGCCACAGGAGGATTCGCTGGCGTTCCACGGCCTAAGCTAGAGTGGATCGCTTCTCACTCCTTCCAACTACGGGAATCTGAAGGGGCTTCAGAAAAACGACGCTTAGCGGTATTCGGAAGCCGAACATGCCTCGAAGAGGAGTGATAACACCGCGAGGCATTGACCCTCGCAGCGTAGGGTAATTACGAGGTCAGCTAGCGATTGGTCATTGGCTAGCGATCACGAAGGAAAAAAACGAGTAAAAACAAAGTAGTCTTGGGTAATAACTTATATATCATCGGATAGCATTCATCACGCCGAGTACAACTGTATGAATTTCAACACTAGTTCTGTATTCTCTGTCCGTAAATTTTTTTTCAAAGGGTGAGGTATTGTCTCTTATCTAGTTTACCTTAACGTTTGTTCATAAGCCATTATTGCCATTATACGGCACAATATGTCATATTCTTGGAATAACCATTCGAATCGTTGGTCATACATTTCGCTTAAGCGCAATTTCGGAAAGAAAAGAAAAGTGATTGTGCTCGAAGAATTTGACGTATACCGATATTCAGAGCTAAATTATGTAAGAACCGCTTTGCTGCATTCCAATAAACAACAAAGTTGTTGCGCAGTTACATACCTAGTTCAAGATCTTGTAGCCGTTTCGTCGTATTTCCTCCAGACTTTGATGAAATACGCTTTCAAAATTTGGAAATGTCGTAAAATTGAAGAGCTCGTTCGCATCGGGAACGACTGTGAAACATGGATAAAAATGCATCAAAAAAGGAGGAGTGTGCGAGCGGTAGACTACTGTGCACATAAACATGGGATCTAACGAACACTTCGTATAGCATACATTATAGTCTAGCACTGCCAGATATGCTAGAGCGCGCATTTTTTCTGCACAGCGGATAGATGTAAATCGATGTTTCAGCACCGCCTACTTCACGCTTCGCGCGACCCTAAGAACCATTTTCTCTGACAATTTTTCTTCTTGAACCGAGAGCACCCTCGCCTTCAAATAACCAGAAATTGTGCAATTGCAGAAATTGACGTGGCATTAACGTGGCATCGATTCAAGAACATCTTTGAGCACACGTGATGTCACCTTTTCATCGAGAATTTAGCCACAGTGCCATTCTGGCTGCATGAAGACGTATCTATAGGAGTTTAAATTTTTCCGTTTCATTCGCTTTCAGCGGAGTTATGGTAGTGCGACGGTCTTTGATAGGTGCGACGGTCAATCACCGTCATTTTTTCACATTCTGTGAGCGGTATTGTATTCAAAAATTATAACCAGACAAGTCCCGCGGACAACGAGCCGCGTACGGGCTGTAATCTGAAAGATTTCTTACCCTGGTTTTTAGAATAATCATCTTCACGATTGAGGTGGCAGGGTCTTTAAGCACAGGGACTTTGCAACTAGAAAATGCGAGGCAAGGGCGCTAATACCTCCACCCCCCCCCCTCTTGGCCGCTGCGACCGCTGCTATTCCTATCAGCGAAAGCAGCTGGTGTCCGGAGCCTTCTCGGTGTTGCGCTCTTTTGCGTTTTCCCTCTCGTATCAGCGTTGTGCCCATCTATTATACCACCGTCAACTTTACAAAAACCGAAGAAGTCCATTATTTTGCCTAATTTTCCTCTCCGCCCCCCCCCCGCGCCCGCCCGTCTGCCAATTTTCCGAGCAGAATAATACACTAATTCAACCGCGGCCCGTATCTTGAATGAGTTTCAGGTTTTGTCAGTTTGATTCTTGCATGATTTTCTTATTTTTTTCATCGATGAACTCTATCAATTCAACGTAGTTCAGATGTTGAGCCACGTAAATGGACTACCCCAAGTGGTATCGAATTTTTAGAGCTGCTTTTTGCCTGAATTAAGGTGTAGTTTTCTCAGAATAAGTATAAGCCGTGCACTTCATCGTCGTCACATTGATTCCACAAAATGTTACTTTGGAAATATTTAATTACCAGTTTGGCTGCGCACGCATTCGCGTGCATGAGACGGGGCTCAGCGGTAAAATCGGGCCCATCAGTATTTTTGTCTTGATTTTAGCTTTCTGCTCGGTACATCTTACTTACGCCGCAAACTCCGCCCACATCCGGGTGTGCCACGCCCAGCGTTCACATTCAACCTCTACTCCTACTTTCACCTCTGGCGTATTTTTTTCAGGTCTCTAAGTCATCTCGGAGCCGAATTATGAGGTCTTGTAAATGGCGTTATGAGTCACGAATTTCTGAGGCAGACCCCGCCCACTTTGGTGCATGCTTAGCCCAACAATGGCATTCAACCCTACTCCATACCTCAATACTTATGCACATTTTCCCCGGTCGCCGGAACTTCTAGGAACCGAGTTATGAGAGCGGTGGCAAACTCCGCCCACATCCGGGTGTGCCACGCCCAGCGTTCACATTCAACCTCTACTCCTACTTTCACCTCTGGCGTATTTTTTTTCAGGTCTCTAAGTCATCTCGGAGCCGAATTATGAGGTCTTGTAGGGGACGAAATCGAGCTACGTATCTTTGTGGCAAACCCCGCCCACTTTGGTGCGTGGGTCGCCCACTGATATCAGTCGGCTATCATCTCTTCCCCAACCTTTTTCTACTTTTCTCCCATCTCTGGAACTTATTGGAACCGAGTTATGAAGTACCGTGGCAAACCCCGCCCACTTTGGTGCATGCTCCGCCCGCCAACAACGGTTGACCCCTTTCCCTCTGCCAACCCTCATACGCTTTTTTCCCGGACTCCGGGACTCCTAGGAACCGAGTTATAAGCCTAATTGCAAACTCCGCCCACTTTGATGTAAGCCACGCCCATCCCTGACATTTAGCTTCCCCTCCCCTCCTGACCTCTATCCGTTGTTTTCCGGTCTCTAAGTCATCTCGGAGCCGATTTATGAGCTCTTGTAGAAAATGCTGTCCGCTTCACGACACGCTCCGCCCATTGTGGGCGGGCCTCCGTTCACATCATGCGTGGTGGAAATACCTTAGGCATTGCTCCCCTGCACTAATTTCGTTTCTGGTCTGTAGGCTTCCTCTTAACCGAGTTATGAATATTTTCACTGAGCACCCATTTTCTAGAGAACGCCCCGCCCACCGAGGGTGGGTCTCCTCAGTTCAATCTGGCTTACCAACCCACACCTATGCCCACTTTTGTCCCGGTCTCGAGGCTGTTTTGTGACTGAATTTGAAATCATGGTCCTCAGTACCACTCATTTCGACGCACGCCACGCCCACTGTGGGCGGGGCTCCGCTTAGGTAATGTATGTTTTTTACTTCTCGAGATATGGTACACCCATCCCAAACATGACCTGGACCCAGTAGGTTGTTGTCCGCTTAATACGGAATTTCGTGACAGACAGACAGACAGACAGAACCGACCCCCCCCACCACACGTAGGCATGTATAATATCCTACTTACTATAAAGCGCTTCGTCTGTCGTGTGTCGTGTGTCGTGTGTCGTGTGTCGTGTGTCGTGTGTCGTTCTGTATGTCTGTCACGAAATTCCCTAGCTCCTCGGGATCCACCTGGAGGGACCGGGTCAAGTGTGGGATGGGTGGGCAGGGTCTCACGTAATACAAAACACACATCAGCTAAGCGGAGCCCCGCCCACAGAGGGCGTGGCGTGCGTCGAAATGAATTGTACCGAAGACCAAGATTTCGATTTCAGTGACAAAACGACCTCGAAACTGGGCCAAAAAGTGGGTAAGGTGTGCATTGGTAAGTCACATCGAATTAGGGAGACCCACCCCCGGTGGGCGGGGCGTTCTCCAAAAAAGCAGTGCTTTATGAAAAATTTCATAACTCGGTTGGGAGAAAGCCTACAGAGCAGAAAACAATTTGGTGTAAGGGAGCAATGTCTAAGGTGTTTCCTGCATACATGACGTGGGCGGAGGCCCGCCCAGAATGGGCGGGGCGCGCTCTGAAGTGTACAGCATTTTCTACAAGCCCTCATAATTCGGGTCGGGGAAGTCTTAAAGAGCCGGAAAAAGGTGGATAGAGGTGTATGGAGGAGTGGAGGCCAGCTGTCAATGGTGGGCGGGGCTTGACCAAAGTGGGCGGAGTTTGCGACGAAAATTCATAACTCGGCTCCAAGAAGTCCCGGAGGCCGGGAAAAAGGTGGATGGAGGTGGGTGGAGGAGTGGAGGCCAGCTGTCATCGGTGGGCGGGGCTTGACCAAAGTGGGCGGAGTTTGCGACGAAAATTCATAAACTCGGCTCCATGAAGCTCCGGAGGCTGGGGAAAAGGTGGATAGAGGTGGGTGGAGGAGTGGAGGCCAACTGTCATTGGTGGGCGGGGCCTGACCAAAGTGGGCGGAGTTTGCCAAAAGTGTCGTAATTTGGTTCCAAGAGGGTCCCACAAGACCGGTGAAAAAAGGGGTAGAGGTCGGCGAAAGAAGGGGGCCAAAAATGCTATTGGTGGGCGGGCACGCACCGAAGTAGGCGGAGTTTGCCACGAGATTTATTGTCCGGAAGCAGTCCGGAGACCGAGAAAAAGGATAATGGTTGACGAAGAAAAAAAGGTTGAAAGCCGTCGATGATGGAGCGGATTGAATTTAGCTGAGGATTCAGATATTCGTAGTGTATCAAGCCAAATATGAAAATTTTCGTCGCACCATCAAAATTCGCCGCAGATCTGTGTTGCGCGCGCAATGCGTGCGGCGCCAACTGGTAAAAGGGATATATTTCATTATATATCATACTATATTTATTAACCTTTACATTGCTTTATTCATCGCTGATTCTCTATTTGTAGCAGATAATAATTAGCTTATAAGAAGAATATTTGAGTTTCCACTTCACAGGCATCAAGTTTTGGTTCGAATATATTTGCCGTTCATGGCATGTGATGAATGAGTCACGTTCAAAGATCCCTTGTTTGTTTCGAGTTACAGGGGCTGATGCGTGAGAAAGCGGAGACTCAAACTGGTGGAAATTAATGATTTAACAGCAACAGATGCCCTTCTCATAGAAAACTGTCTCTAGAACCTTTGTGTCTCGGTTGAATCGCGTGAGTCAGGCGTTGCAGTCGAATACACGAGATAGAAACCTTTTGACTTCTTACCAAATTAGGCTCGGGAAATGATATCCTCTATCCTTACTGATTTCTAGGCGAGCTAACAGTTAAGACAGAGGTCCTCTGAGAGAGAGGGGAACATCATTGAGGAACCTACATAAACGAGGACATGCGAAGATAAGGTCATGTTGTATGTAATGCGCAATTGAGGATAGGGAAAGGCACCTGCTTGTTGGTCTTCGACGCCTTACCATTCTGTATATTGGGCCTTCTGCTGGCAGGATTTGGCTTTCCCACTTGACAGTTCCCTTCAAATATTGAAACGCTTGGTCTTCTAGTCCTCTCGAATTCTGAACCTCTGAGGGTTAGAGAATGGAATGCTTGGTAAACCATTTTGGCAAACACTCTTGTACAGTACCTACATAGCTCAGTGCAATATCGTGAAATATGATACATTTATAATGTGAATAACTTATATAATATCCAGGCTGTAATCTTCAGCAAGCATGTACGTAACAGCCTTTTTCAAATACATTTTTCATTCGGATGCAATATCGGACTTCCGCAAATTCACGCGTCCTAACCGTCCGCCGTAAACATCGGCGTTAGACTGCATAAACGTTGCTATAGAGTGGATCGTCAACTGATTGGTAATGTCAGCCTGGAAGATTACCTGTTAAACAACTTCTTATCAACTATATGTGTACCAGTCAAATGTCCTGTGAAGAGGTGGAATATAGGAAGCCTGAAGGCTTAATGAATCACCTCTTCGGCGGCCATGTCATCAGCTTCGATCGTCCAGGAATCGGTACTTGCCTGTAACATTCACCTCAAAATAGGATTGTTCTACGTAAAACTGACCTCCTGGCTCACCTCGACCCTGGATTTCTTCAACTGGTAGCAAATGTGTGCAGTTTATGACTTACTACAGCAAATACTCCTGTAAGAAGAGATGGTCAACAAAGTTGTAGGTACCATCGATAGTGCATGATAATCGCTAATATCAATTGATGCATACCGTGTACTCCGTTCTCCATACTCAAATAGCTCATTCTGTTGATCACCTTTAGCATTGACAAACTGAAGAAAACCACCGAGCAGATAATTGGGTCGAACTAGAACCAGAAGGTAAGAAATTTGTTGTGGACAGCAAAAATGGTCCTGAAAATTTCGACAAACCGGAATATTGTTAGGCATGACATCGCCAAGCCAATTGTCATGAATGTTTGGAAAGTGAAATATAATGAAAGGAACCAATCCAATCCTGACCCAGGTGGGCCTGACAGCGCATCGCACGAGTGCACCCATAAGGTGCCAAATAACATGATTACTGGAAAAAGGAAGTCATATAATGAGCAAGCATTAAAATTACGCTTTAAGATTATTTAAATGCGAACTTTCGTGATGCAAATTCCTAAGACGCAATATTATGATAGTAGGGACCATGAAAAATTGATCGGCCTGTGTCGCCCGCATTGGGCGCTGCGCTGAAATCAATTCAATGTTAATTGTATTGCTTTCTGGTTTTAGCCCGCCCCCTTAGTTTCATCGAAATCAGCGGCTGGTTTAGCGCAAGAGGCGCCAAGTCGCCCAAAATTTGATTTTGACTTGTTGGGATGATAATAAATAATATGAGGCAATAAATATGCGGATCATGTGATGAACCTTACAATCTCAATTTGAGCCGAGCATAGACAGTGGTGAGATAGACGAGCGCTAGTTGTCCGATATCACGAATGATAATCCAGGTTATTGGACAGAATAAGGCACCGTAAAGCATGGTGCAACATTTGAATGCGACGGTATCGGGAGCAGTTGAACTGAATTTCAATCTCAATCTCAAGGTTTCTAGGGATCAGCCAATTTGCAGAAGACGGCTGCAGAAACCAGTTTTTACTAGGTTGAAATTAGGAGGATCCTTCCGGGAAATTCATGATTCTGTTGGGCTTTTAATATTCCTGTCGCATTTTCTATCAATTTCAGTTTTCTTCGTCTAGACCGTTTCTTACGCATACGTTAGTATTGTTGAGTATTTCTTTCCAGGCCTTAACTAAGCAGTTTAGTTTACGGAAACGCCCAGAGCCTTAATGAGTTAACAACGTAGGAAATAAAGAAGTCCAGTGATCTAATGAATGATTATGGAATTTGCATCCTCAAATACTATGCTAACAAGAAGGAAAGAGACTAGCGTGAGTTTGGCCGTCTTGCATCATGATGAGGGTACATGAGTAAATGGTCCAATCCGCAACGTAGAACCGAAACGAGTATCGACTTAATATACGGGGGCTCGGCACTTTTTGATGAACGCCTTTGCACCCTAATTGGGAGTGCCTCCGCACGTTGCTACCAGGTATTGTAGCAGATACCTGAGAGCAGCCGATGCACCAGCACACGCCATCAGTATGGCAAGGACTGCTGCAGAATGGAAGTTTTGATGGAAACCTTATGGTCCGGCCGACCTAGGTGGCCTGGTTTGGGAACCACTTCAATGTATGAAGACAAGCATTGCTAAAGTCAGCGCGGAATAGCCCTCTAGGCTGGCTTCGGGGTTGCGAGGGAATCGTCAGAAACGTCTCAGATTCTCCTTTCTCCGAATGTACGCCAGACCTCACATTGCAATGCCAACTCACCACGTTCTGAGGGAGATAGCCAGGGCCACGATACCTCATCCACCATATAGCATTGGCATCGCTCTATCGGACTATCGCCTCCCCTGCGCCCTGAATAAGCATCTGCCAGAGAAGAAAGTTAAAGATTGCGACCACCCCAAAAACGACTTCTCCAAATTCTTCAACCCCCAGCTTCCTTCATTCTGGGCTGGAAGCTTCCAAACGCTCACTAGCAAATGCACGCATATCAGTGACCATGATGGTGGTTATGCTATTGATCAGTTGTTTCCTAGAAGAGATAAAACTTGAATAAACAAAAGTGTCGAAATTGCGACAGGAATTATGAGACAACCCAATATCTTACCCATAAACCACTGGCGTGAGACTCGTCGTCCACAATAAGAACGAAAAGAACAAAAAGTTGCATTTTGTTCGGTGAACAAATCGAAAAATCGAAAAGGCTGTTTCCCACCGGACATCTGTCACAAATGCTGGCGACGGGAATGCTTCCACTTGGTTCTTGGAGTGCCTCACTAGAAACTCTTTCTGGCCTTTTGACTTATTGCATTCACATCTCACACTTCTACTGCATCCTATTCTATCGATCGATTTGTCTCTACTCTCCAAAATCGCACGCTTTAACCCGATTCTTTCATTGCGTCGCCTGATACGTAGCCGCCCAAGGCGGACTTCTTTCCATGCCCGCCTTTGGCTCCGCGCCTTTTACCTTCGATTGTCCATAGTTTTTGTAAGTTTGTTTCTCTTCGGAAACCGAATCTTCATGCGTGAAACTTTGTGTGCTATTTCCAGTGATCACAACTGACATATTCATGTTAGGAAAGAATGCAAGAATTTTCCGCGCAGGATTCCTTTAATTTAAGCTTGGCATAGCGTACAGTCCTCTATTAGTCATACAGATATACCAGCAGGGTCAAGCGTGCGTTGAGGAATCCTCGACAGTTCGGCAGTTCGTAACTGCCTCGCTGAGAGGAAGTTGTCGGGCCGGATCGATGCAGTAGGATCATCATTGTCGGAGGACAAACATCAAGGAGTGATCGATGCTGTGCAAGCTTGGCCAGAGGATTTCCAATAACAATGTTATTCCGCCCACATAAAATTTTCGTGGCTTCAAAGGGTCCGCGTAGTAATTCTATGCTACCTCAATGACTTATTACGACAAGGTTAAAGGGCACTATTCAACTATTACAACCCCAAAATCTCAAAATTTTAAATTTCCTCGAAACTTCGCCCATAGGGGTTATTCGATGCCTTGATTACGAAATGACAATATCATTCCTGCTGACCCGGTTGACTCCAAACCCCCTTGTTGGCGTCAATTTGGCGCCAGTTTGGCGCCAGGGTCCATTTTCACCAAATTCGCTGTAAACTTGTATACAGGGGTTACTTCGGGTCCTGATTACGGATATGTCATTCATTTGTAGCATTTCCACCGTTCAACGCACATTTTCCATTTTTTCCTGGGTCCTCTCACTTGTACAATCCCTAGCGGGGACTACCAAGGACGATGGGAGCGAATGCCGGGGTGAACCCACAACGTTTCCCAATATTTAAAGCGTATCAGATCACAGACTTGCGTGCTCATCACTCCTTGAAGTACCCCTCTCCCAAAGGCTTAGTCCTGATCAGTGATAGGGCGGCAGACGAGCGGAAAACAGACGCCCACTGTCGTTAGCGGGAAAAATGATGTTGTATTCGTGATCAGGACCCCAAATAACCCCTGTATACAAGTTTCCACCGAATTTGGTGAAAATAGCCCTGGCGCCAAACTGGCGCCAATTTGGCGCCAAATGGCGCCAACGTCAAAAATGAATGTCATTTTCGTAATCAGGGCATCGAATAACCCCTATAGGGCGAGAGTTTCGGCGAGAAATTAAAATTTTGAGATTTTGGGGTTGTAATAGTTGAATGCCAAAATAGGAGTTTAGGCATTGGGTGTTGAAATTCTAGTATAGTGTGCCATCCACTCAATAACCCTTCAGATTTGACGGGTTTGAATAGCATATCGGCACGTGGGCCAGTTACGTGATCGTAATCGTATAAGGGCAAAACTATTGTCGGGTGCTGCGGTACGGCTCTTGATTCCAAATGCCCGGCATTCTTCGTAAAGGCAAGGTCCGGGATTTTTAGTCTAAATTGAGCCCTCTCGTCGTCTAACGTCTAATTCTCCGAGAAAAGAGCAGTGGTGCGCAAGCGAAAGCACGTACACAACTTTCTGGATGAGCCGACAAGGCCGAGGCGCTAAAATCCTAGGATACAGCATTGGCCTCTCCCAACACTACTGAGCCCACAAATCAGTGCTATTCAGCTTTGTTACTACTCTAGGGAGGATCTGTCGTCGGATCATTTTCGGCCTTACCGAACGTTTCTCTTCATTTTCCATTGCTGGTGTCATAATACACATCTCCACTGTCACTTTCAAGCGCAGTAATGCAGTTCGATCCCAGACTTTGTCGTTAAAGGACTGGGGACAATAACATGCTACGGCTGGGTACGCAAAGCAATGTCAACGCATTTTAGAGCTCTCTGCAGCGCGAGCTCCCCGTTTCCATCATATTTATAAAAATCCCACTACCCTTTTCAGTGGGGACCTAACTTCCGCAGCTAGTCAATACGGTGTTTCTGCCAACCGTGAGGCCAGGCATTCAGCGTTATGTTGTGCGGTCTTGGAGCTCCATCCTAACTATTACAGAATCTCCTTTCTTAATGTTTTTAAAAGGCATAGTCTTATTACCATTCAGAGAACCTGCTTTTCTTTCTACACTCTCACCCCCTGGTTGACAGAAGCCCTGTAACCAATCAAATGCGAGCCCACTTCTCGCTGCGCGCTTCACAATGCACGCCGGAACCCAATCTCAGTGACCGAACGGAAACTGTAGTGGAAGTTGTTTTTCCAAATTTCTACTCAGAACCACTCCACTCAAAGGAGCACGAGTGCCCAACTCGATTGTGGAAAGAGAACTGCGACTGACAAGGGAAGGATACCAAGTCGAAGTGGCCATCCGTAATGAAACCTATACTCAGAGATGTGTTTTCGGACGCTGATCTCGAATCCACTCTCCAAATTTGCGAAACGATTCTCTGAAAAGTGTTACGGAGGTTGTTTCGAATGAAAGCTGTAAGAGACTCCGGCAGAGCTCGGCTTCCAGCGGCGGCTTGGCCGAGTGGTAGTGTTGGCGGCTTATGGTCTTTGGTCTAATTTAAATATAAAAATTATTCAGTGTTGAAATTTTCACTGCGTCCAAAGCTAACGCATGTTTAGAGGGGTTTGTTTAACGCATTCCACTTTTTTCGTAATGTTTCGACCACTGTCCGGAGGTGTTTCTACGCCACGGAAGTGACGTATATCCGACGATGGGCTAAACAAATGGGAGATGCTTGCTCAACGAACCTCGAAACTTGGTCGCAATCAGTAGTTGGTGCTACCCCTGATCCTAGCCATTACCCTCGTGCTATCCTGCCATAAACGGCAACGAGCGTGTACTTGGAAAAAATACCATGCTTCGGATGGCGCATGCAAGTAAAGTATACGCATATATCTCTTTGCAAAAAGATTGAAAGTTTAGTTCCATCCCATGATCAGGCTCTGACAATGGGTTGATGGATAGACAGCTGGTCAGATATGACTGCCCACATTTTCGACTTCAAGTCAAAATTTTAGATTTGGACCAAATGTTGTTGAAAGGGGTGTTTCGACGCGCTGAACACGAATATCGCATCTGCTTGGCACGAAATTGCCTTACGCGTGCGCTACGGGTGTCAGAGGCGGTCACTTGCAAATGACGCGCACAGTGCTCGAAGCTCTTCGCCAGCTCTGTTTACTTGTGCTATAGGCAATCGCTGATAACTTAGCATGGATAAGAGTCCCTTAAACAACGTTCACAAGAAAAGCAAAAGTGAGAACTCGCCAAGAACTCGAACTCACGACCTCTCGTTCGTTGAGCCGCACCGCTGCCACTGCACTATCTCGCTTCATAACTACGTTCAAAGAATCGTTTCGCAGATTTGAGATAAGCGTCCAAAAACACATCTAGTGGTGTATGTCTCGTTACAAATGGCCACTTCGACCTGGTATCCTTCCCTTGTGAGAGCTAAGCGTCGGCACGAGCCACACACAACAAAATACTACAGAAAAAAAGGCACGAAAAAAGCATCAACGATAAGTCGTTGAGAGATTCTTGAATAGATTACTAGTTTAACACATCGGCAAGTAAGGGCTTAAGTTGGTAATCAACTGGGAGCGTGACCCCATAATGAAACGAACATCACCACTGTGCAGTAGAGTTTTTACTTGTAAATTACCATATTGACTATTTGACAGCATTTATGCAACATTAGGAGACTTTTTGCCTCTAATAAATCTCAATGTGCTCATAAAACTTTCTTACAGGAAATTCTATTTTTAAGGAAAAAACGCTAAATTTCACAGTCAACTTTATCACAATATATAGACATCTCCCGGCGAAACAAATCCATTTATGCAACCATAGTGTTACTTTCAGGAAATGAAGGATATGGAAGGCTTGACGGTGCGTCGACATCGAATTCGCTGTTGTCTCGAGATATGCTGTCCTCCGATGCTGGAATGAGGAAGGTTAGACGAGGTTTGCTCAAGGCCACGTCTACCATGCAATAAAAACAGGAAGAATGGACTCAGAGGTTAATCCAGATGGATGTGGTTCAGAAAACTCAATCACAGCAGAACGCTGTACACGGCCCTAAGGCCGATGTCAGACTTTGCGAATCGCGCGATTTGCTACTAGCGATTCGCTAGCGTCCGCGGTCGCGTTGCGGTACCAGCCAATTGAGTGATTCACTGGCCGCGACGCGACCGCAGACGCTAGCGAATCGCGCGATTCGCAAAGTCTGACATCGGCCTAAGATACGTGCCATGGGCGGGACGCCACTTGCGATGCCGGCTTTCGCCACCTCCGCAATTCGGACCATCTGACCGTCCCAACAATTCCGGCAGCAAATAAATAAGAATCGATCTATAACTTACATCGAGAGCTCATTTCCTCCTTCCATTTTTGCAATCCCGTCATCATAGTTTTGTACTCTTCTACTTCAGCTGCTAATATTTTCTGATATGTCTGAAAATCCTTTTTGAAATTCTACTTTCAAAAGAAGCGGTGGCAAATAGGAAGATCATTCACTTCATAGTCGACATGTACGCCTTCTACCCACTCCTTTTTCACCATCGCAGACACTTCATCCAAATACGTGTAAACCTTAGGGCTTGCTTCTTCGAAACGAATTGACGATACCTGAAACGAGTACTGTGGTGCAAGGTGATGTATTACCTGCAGTGCGCAAGCTTCCTAAATTTCCTAAAATACTACTGGCTTCCCTCAGACGCATGAAATAATAATTTTAAATGCATTTGGCATATACTTGACTCTGATGAATCCGATTAACTCGATGCACGAGACAGTACTTGTAACCTCCAAACAAGTCTGTACTTTTTCATAGACACGGAGGACGAGAAGGCGCAGTTGGACTAGGTGAGAAGGAAGCTGACCCGCAACCAGAAGTTGCAACTTAGCGCCAGTTATTATCGCCCCATCTCCACCCGATGATACAAAGCACAGACAGGACGAGAAAAAGAGACACTTTGCCCATGGCGCGCACTTCATCGAACTTTTCGTCGCACAGAGTGCCGATGTTAATGAAAGTTTTACGGCGAATATTCCTTAGGTGTTCCCCGTAAACAGAAGCAGGCCCTCCTTCACTGCCCCGCCGTCTTCAGAATATGACGTCATCTGCCGCCACCGTCGAGCTCAACGAGGCTTACCGTAATCGCTCCGGCCTGAAGCTGCTTCATAATTTCTTCAATGGATTAACTGTTGAATAGCTTCCCAGAGACATTAGCTGTGACTATGCAAAACCGCTTTTGACCAGCGTTTCAGGGACGTCGTAATGGTCTATGGTACCTCGACGACCTCGTTGAGCTCGTACCGTGAACCATTTCCGTGGGAAAATCTTCTGATGTCGTCGGTGTAGAAGGCTGTCATGTAACTTTAGATAGATTAGAATGTGCTCTTTAATACTGAGTTGGGGGCAGTCGATTTGATTCTAGCAAAGTGTGATTAATGCTGTCTGAAATGTGGAGTGAAAGTGTCTCTTTTTTTGGCCACCCCTGTATAACCCATCTCTCACCATGTCAGTGATAATACGTAGCGCACAATGACTTGCATGTGATCAGTACAAAGGCAACAACCCCGGATGAGGTGTGTAGAGGAATCTGTTTTGTAAAAGGGATAGAGTAGGCTACGAGCCATCACTGTCGCAAGTGTGCGGCAATGGCGCTAGAGCCTCACAAAATTAATGGATTGCGAATAAATTTGATTATTAATATTATTATTAATATTTTGCGGATACATTATGTGAATTTATGACCGAGATACTTCGTACACATCCCATGATTAGCGCAACGTGGACAACAGCGTAACGCCTACATCAAACACGCGTGAGCTAGTGGGGTGGTGCAAGCAAGTTTAGAAGATCCCTTCTCATTCCAAAGAGTAAGAGAGAGAGCCCTTGCAGGGTTTCTCTGCTTCATTTTGCATTTTTTCAGCTCGGCTTCCAAGCTTTCAATATCGACCACTATTGCCCCACCAACTTCTGGGGTTGTTGCTTTGAATCGCGGCACGCTCTCGCAGAAGGCCGACGGCCTAATGATACACATCTCGGAGTTCTGAGTTACTGGTAGACTATACTGGTTTCTTATTATTAATGATCAGTTTCCGTAGTATTCACTTGCCTGTCTAGCTTTTCTACGATCCTTTCGTTTCCCGGGAGTATGCAATATCGACGAAGTGGATGGAGTTTGGTCACCCAGGTCCTCGAATTCGCAAGTGAACTGAAATGGTACTATGAATATCGTAGCAGAGC
>MU883302.1:0-15305 GCA_036418205.1 Ostertagia ostertagi
AGCTATTCTCAGTTAACCGATTGAAGAAATTATGTAGCAGCTTCAGGCTGGAGCGATTACGGTAGGCCTCGTTGAGCTCGACGGTGACGGCAGATGACGTCATATTCTGAAGACGTGAGGGCAGTGAAGGAGGGCCTGCTTCTGCTTATGGGGGGACACCTAAGGAATATTTCACCGTAAACTTTCATCAACAGCACACCCTGTGCGAAGAAAAGTTTGGTGATGTGCGCCATGGGCAAAGTGACTTTTTGTTCCACCCCCCCCCTCCTCCCTGCATACCATTGAAGGGATACCCGCTTCTAACCATTACCGATGTCGAAACCTTATTCTAAACAGGTGAGGCAACGCGAAAAAATACGGAAAGGACATCCGTTGTCACATGTTATAGATGGCATTCTGCATGAGAGTGAACTTCTCAATCACCAGGTAAGCGGGCCTGCATGGTCATGAATGTATTCTGGTTTGAGCCACGACCATCGTTTTGTCACTAGGCTTCCCTCCATTAACTCATCATCGCAATTTCTCAGTCGCATTCAATAGAAATGTATAACTCTGAAATTTCATCTCGGATTTGACCCCAGCTACGACTCGCTCCCGGTAGATATTGCGACAATCATTATTCCTTTGTGAATTGAAGCACTTCTTCAAGTGACTCAAAATCGGCGAAAAGTATCGAGGCTACCTTTGTAAGGTGGACGATCATGATAATCCTCCTTATCATCTTGCCCTTCAGCGTCTATCTCACTGGCAAGGTCTGGTTTGCTGGTGTGTTTCCGACTGTATGCCTGGTCGGGATTGGGGCCAACTAAGTTCATGTCCATACATGTATCGAGCCAGCGCTGCATTCGACGTCTTTAGGGAAGGTCGTTCAGGGTGTGCCAAGCTTTTCAAAATGGTTTTTTGCATGATATTGGGGCACATGCGGGAACCACAGAACCATGGTTATTTTTCCTGAACGGCCCAGTGGGTTTTGGTGTCACACCTTTTCACCAGTTTTTCAATCAAAGTCTATTTGTAAGGGTTACTGACGGTCCTAATCATGAATATGGTACTAATTATTCATGCTAACTCCATTTTGCGCGAATTTTGAAGTCAACTCGAAATGCAAAAATTTGTCACCACGAGGAATCGAACTAGGGACCCCCTTTTCTGGTATTCAGAGGGCCGTTCAGGAAAAAATGAACATGGTTCTGTGGTTCCCGCATGTGCCCCTATATCATGCAAAAGACCGTTTTGAAAAAGCTTGGCGCCCTGAACGACCTCCCTTGGTTAGATCGCCTCCCGCGAACGCCTATCTCGAGGCTAATCTTACGGGCACTGTCATTTCCGCGAAGAGTAATAGCACTTCTCGCATTTTATTAGCAAAGGGTGCTACACCAAAGCGATCACGTATGGCGAAACTGCCAGTACGGTCCAAACGCGTTACGGCAGCCGTCCGGCGCAGCATTATCGGCACTGTTACACCCGGGGCAGATTTCAGTTATTTTAGTCATGAGCCAACATTAAGCACAGTACAAGCCCACTGGTCGTGCAGTATTTGATTTGTGGTGTTCAATGTGCTTGTCGCAGATCTCCCGTCACAGAACGCCTCTTTGACCCTGCAGCACTCATGCGTGGATCATTCTTCGCGGCACTCCAATGTGATCAGATGCGACTCACAATACTTGATATCTTGTAAGTAGGGTCGGTCCTATCGTTGTAATTTTTTCAAAAAAATTTTACGACCCCCTCTCCCAAGGTGGACTTGATACGACCCCTTTTCGACACCTCGACCCACTCGAACCCACCATCATCCTATCTATAGTTTTTATTTGTGATCCACCGTTCAAGCCAGCCTCCAAACTCCGCCCACTTTTTCCTCCAAAAATGGCCTTCTAGCGGGGGGGGGGGGCATACCCTCTTTGGAACAGTAAAAATCTACCAAAATTCCCTAAATTTCAACCAATTTACCCCACTTCTACCTATAATCCACTGCTTGTCCTTTTCTAGGGAGTATAGCTCGTGACGCCTGAAAACGGCGAATTTCATTTTCCATGCCTCTCAACTCACCCGACGTAAGCAACCAGCCCTTTTGGCACATCGGCTGGGACCGTATGCTGAATGTTGGGGAGGGGATGGTGTCCCCGACGGTGGACGGACAACTTCAACGCGGTCCTTAGAACCGCCACAATTTGGCGCTTACCTTAGAACTAAGCCTTAAAGAGAGGACGGGTCCGTCCCCTCTCCTAGGCTTAGTCCAAGGGTGAGCAGACCGGTCCTTCTGGCGAAGCTACTGGACCAGCTGCACCACTTGCGTCAGTACTCTCCTATCGTACCAACCGAGTTGAAGTAAACCGTCGACCGTTGGGGACCCCATCCCCTCCCCAACATTCAGCATACGGTCCCAGCCGATGTGCCAAAAGGGCTGGTTTGCTTACGTCTCAACTCACCCAGCCTACTACTCGTGAAAACTCCACTTTCACCACAAACTCACATGTAATTTCACGCTACTGAAGCGGATACGATCCCCCCTCCTATAAACTTAACCAGCACAACCACACTCAACCAACCCCCCCCCGTTGTTACTAGTAACAACGTAGGGTTCACCCTGGTTGTAAGTGACCCTCTGTGCCGTTTACTTCCGCGAAACCGCATTCACCCGAGTCGCTTATCCACCAATGAAAGTGTCTCACGTTACCCAAGTACGAAAATGGCTAGGCGATCGGACCAACCTTGCCTTTTGCCCGGGTAGGTTTTATCTTTGCAGGCGAGCATCATCAGAAGTGTCCATTGAGCCGGTTTTCGAAGATCTTATGAGACAGCATTCATGACGACAGCGAAAAAGACGTACAGAAATCGCAGAGCCTTTATGCACCCAAACACGGGCGGGGTTTCATCGGGAGTTTGTTGACGTTTCCACTCGGCTCTCTGGGCTCGAACATCGTTCACGCAATCCCACTGTGAAATTTCTTCAAGAACTCCACGTTGCCGTGGAGCATACCGTATTACCTTGCACGGAACCTTATCCAAGCCCATAGAAGTGCAAAGGTTTCTGATTGTCTCTGTTTTTCTTGCAGAACGCGAGCGGTATTCATTGCATCTATGGTGCCAGAACCGTACGAATCCATACAAATTCATGGTGAGGCGGTCTATAATTTCTTCAAATATCTTCAAGCTGTGGGAGAGCAGACTGATTGGACGGTGGCTTGTGCAGTCTGGGGCAGAGTCAACCCTGCGTTGCGCAGTTCTCAACGGCCACGTTGCGCAGTTTCGCCCGATTAGACACGTTCTCTCGCGCGAACATTCACACTCGCATGCTCGAGCCGTCTGTGTCTCCGCCCATACAGCGTGCGTTGAGGATCTCTCAACGTGCCGTTGCGAACTGCGCAACGCAGGGTTGACTCTGCTGTGGGCTCCCCTTCCTTTCTAAATCGGGATCGGCGCGTTCCGTTGTGATTTTCTTCTGCAAGGACTTGGATGAAAAAGTTCGTCAACGATTCTGCAAGATCTGATTCTCATATTCGATTATATGTAGAATCGTCGTCCCTCTGCTTCACCTAATCATCTCTAACAGCAAAGGATCGCTACGGCACAGTCTACGGACTACATGAACTCGGCCCTTTGAACCGCCTCGATTTCATGCCCCCACCTGCGCTCTCTCGCCCAAACAATGCTCAAGGCTACCGTGATCTCGCACATACAACTTTTGCCACGCTATAATTGGATCACCCACTCCGGGTCCCTCCCTTCCAACGTCCAAGTATGGTCAGTCTTACCAAGAAACGCTTTCAATCTCTCGAAACACAGAATGTAGACCTAAGTAACCAGATAGGATCAAGAAACTATCAACAAATATTGAGACCAAAACTGCTACATGGACCTTTCCGAACAAGTTGTGAGTGGTCAAAGGTAAGCAAAAAATGCAGCAAGAAAGTACAGCGTCAAGCTGGAGCAACGTGGCCTCCGCATCTAAAATGAGTGTCATTTTCGTATCAGGCTGCTTGTTTCCCCCTATAACGAAATTTCGGAGGAAATTAAAAATAGTGGTGCGGATAGACTAGCTCGCCCCGACCGACGTTGCATTTTTTGAAAACTTTGACCCTTTATAACTTGCTTGGAAAGTCCACGTGGCAGTTTTGGACCTCATAATTCTGGGCAGTATCCCTAACTCCACTGACACACCCGGGTCTCCATTCAGAGTTCCATGAGAAGTTGAAAGCCCCTGTAGGTTAGTGCTCGCATGTTCCTCCTGGGGGTTTGGAGCCGAGCCAGGCGTCGTTCCCAACCTGTACTCTAGCCATTCGTGGTAGGCATGAAGAAACTTCAAGTAGTTCGTAAACTCTTCCATTAGCCAAAGTAATGCAGCATTGGAGGAGAGGAACGCTATCCAGTAGGGAAGCGTAGCACACGACCCCTGACTGTATGCCCACCGTTCTCTAGGGTTACGGTAGCTGTATAGTAGATTGAAGTTAGCTTATAATCGCCTCCACCCCGCCATCCCACCCCATCGGGGTGCAGTCAAGCCCAATAGGGGAGGGTCCCACCTGGGACCCTCCACTGTCACGCCCACAGGGATGGAATCCCCACCTTTGGCGAATATGTCCCCCCCACCTTGGGGATATGTCCCCAACCTTGGGGATATATCCCCAACCTTGGGGATATATCCCCAACCTTGGGGATATATCCCCCAACCTTGGGGGGATATATCCCCAACCTTGGGGATATATCCCCAACCTTGGGGATATATCCCCAACCTTGGGGATATATCCCCAACCTTGGGGATATATCCCCTACTTCGTCGCAAGACCCATCGTTTTCGGTGGCTCCTATGACGCAACCGTGCGGGACGGTCACTGCCGTCGACCCTCTGCGTCTCTGCAGGCAGGGGATATATCCCCCTAGTCGAGACTAGGGGGATTCGTCCCCTCACTTGGCGACGCGGAGAGTTGAAGGCAGTTTCGGGTTCTTTCACCCTTTGTTTCGCTTCGTTATTCGCTCTTCTTTTTTCGTCATTACCTTGCCTTTGTTCATTCGCTGTTTTCTAATGAGGCGCACAGTTCACAGTTTTGAAATTATCGAATATTCAAATTTGCGAAAAGAATCAGATACAAATCAACCTTAAGAATCTGCGCACGCGCGAATGCAAATGCGAAAAGGATTAGATGCGTGTCGACATTGTAGAGCACGCCGTATTAGCGTTGCTGGAGGATTTTTGCACCGCCGTTTCGCGTTGTCGATGCTGATTATCTCCGATTGGCTCGACCGATAGACACTCATTTCTTTCAGGAGGATTAGCAGATTCGAATGCGCGATTTGACGCTCTTCCCATTTTGTGGATCGATACGCATTTAATTCTTTACGCATTTGCGCAGATTCGTTCGTTTCAAGCGTCCTCCTCGTGTGGCGCAAACTGTGAACACTGCCTAAGTATAAGGCCCTGTTCAGAGATGTCCGCTTAGGCGAAAAAACGCAAAGGCGAAATAAAATAAAATATGTATCGACTGAGCGACGACGCGTAGGAGAATCGTGAAGTGGGAGGATCGACGAAAATGAGTGTCATACGTATCGACTTCCAAACGTTTCGCTCACGCGATTTTTCGCCCGTGCGTTTCTCACAGTCGATACATATCAAACTCTTGACTGAAATTCGCCTGCTCCGGACGTTTCGCTTACGCGTTTCCCCATTTTATCAGTCGATGCTTATCTAAATCTTGGCGGAGATTTTCGCCTGTGCGTTTTTTCGCGCGTAAGCGGACATCTCTGAACAGGGCCTAACGGCCGTAACAGTACTGGTGGATGATTGGCGCGCTCCAGTAACACAGCCGCGTCGCGACTGCCGTTTCGCAGACGCCCATAGGCCCCACGCATATAGTCGGTCGTCCGGCAGCAACGATCGTTGCGGCCGTAAGTGTCGCACTTCTGACGATCGATACGCACCTAATACTGTGCGACACTTGCGATCGTTGCTGTCGGACGACCGACTATGCGTGCGGCCCCAGATTTTTACGTAGCATCCCTTCGAGGTGCGGAAGCCCTGGGTCCTGCGGCGAAACCCTTGAACGATTCTTGTAGAATGTCGAGGATGGGGATATGTCCCCAAGGTTGGGGATGTATCCCCAACCTTGGGGACATATCCCCAAGGTTGGGGATCCCTCCCCTAGTTGGGGCTTGCTGCACCCGGCCCCATATGTGAAACAGGAACATTTGGTAAACTGGGCGTAAAAGGGAGTGTACTGTCTGAGCCCGCAGAAAAGACGTCATGTCTGGCGGTCGATTCACGCTGCTAGATTTGCAACAAGTTCCCAGCCTGCGCCGAGGTTCTATCTGATTCGCAGTTTGGTTTTTTCCAGAATAGTCTCTGCTAGTTACACATTAAGAAAGCAATTTTGGTATTATGAATAGTGTTTAGAGTGCGCTAGACGGAGCTGTGTGTTGGCCACCATGGCGGCGTTAGCAGCCAGTTCAGAAGGAACTGGCTTGAATCCTATGTCCTTTACTGATCAGCATGGAAGTGTAGGTGAGTATGTTCCATACTTCTTTGAAATTGCCAATTTTTTTTCAGATAGAACTTTTACCTTTTTCAATTTGCTCGGAACCTACAAAAACATTCAGATCCTGTGCATAGCCGACCATGCACCTGCGCGTCACAAAGGATATTTCATGTTTGAAATGAGTCTAGATTGCAGCGGACAAAACTGTTTGGAAAACAGTGGTAACATGCACAAACGCAAGATTCGGGCATGGGTGCTGAACGAGCATTTAATACCGCCTTCTCCTTTTGTTTCAGTTGGGACTAAGCTTCAGGTGGGGACGGGGAAACTTCGGGGCGCAAGAGCATTTTTCATCCTTTTCGACCCACACACACCAAATTTTGACCTTCTTAGCCTAGTTCTAAAGAGTGCCCAGTATCTTATGTTAGCACATTGGATAGCTCCTTGATTGGTATTAGTTGCTGTCGGCTGTGGCGTAAAGTGCCCGTGAGGTAATCACGATCCAAAACTGTAACATCAAATTGTTTTCGTGACTAATCTGGAAAACCGTACCAATTTGTTATAGTTACCCTACTATAGTATTTGTGAGGCGTACGTGAAGACCGACGTCATAGTCAGCGACAGAACAAGCTTGCGACGCTTGTCCGTCGCTTGCCAATCGCTCTTGGTCGAGCGATTGGCAAGCGATTGCGCAATCGCTTGCAAAGTGCACAAGCGACGGGCAATGGCTCTGCTCGATCGATACCGCAGCCGACTGCATTGACTGGGGGCGGGGCCAATCGCCCGTCGCTTGTGCACATTGCGCAATCGCTTGCCAATCGCTCGACCGAGAGCGATTGGCAAGCGACGGACAAGCGATGGAGCGATCGCGATCGCTCCATCGCTTGGTCCGTCGCCGACTATGACGTCGGTCTAACCATTCGGTGATTACCGTTACCTTTCTACATAAAAATCGTGGAAAATACGATATTCTTTTAAAAGAGTTCCCATCTGCTCTTACAAAGTTGAGAAATTTCTTTCTCCGGAATCGCTGCATAAAGCATTCGCTGCAGTCTTTTTCATCGAGCCAGGGCTTTGCAGCATAAGAGGGACACCGTTGTAACATGAATCACATCTCTTTCACTGATCCAACTTGCTACTGCTTCGGAAGCGAGCACTTGATGCTTAAATTTAGCCCATAATATAATGAAATGGCATAGCGATTTAAAAAAAAAAAATTAGAATTCGTCGTGTCTTTTTGATTCCCATGAGCGCTTTCATTGCCTTTCGTTCGGTAATCATCGCACAGCATTAGAGCGACCCGTACCATCAACTATGAAAGCGCTCTGCGCACCCCGACATTCCAGAGACCGTATCCTACTCTTCCTCAGAGAACGCCGCTGATCCTATCTTATGGCTGGAGGAGATAGGCTTGCGTAATACCACGTCTATGCCAATGACTCTGCGTTTCTAGGCCTCCAGACATACGCTGACCGCCTCAGAGGAAAGGAACGTGCGAGAGTGAGGCTACAACATCGCGCGTTACATGCAGGCCTCTGTGCCGCAACCACTCTCTCCCCTGACTTTACGCGGCGGGGAGCGCCGTTCCTGGGGGCAGGAAAGACTACGCGCCAATGAGAGCGATTGCCGTTCCTTCTACCTTTCCGGTGTCGCACGACTGGCATTGATCGGATTTGTGGGCGCAATTATAGGTGTGGTGTCAGAGTCTGCGATCCATCGCAGGTTTCGTTGATTTTCGCGATTTGCGCAATTTACGCGATTTTCGCGATTTTGCATTCGAATTTTGCGATTATGGCGCGAAACCTGCGACGGATCGCAAAAATTGCAAGTGCCCCATTTGAACATTTGAAACACTGAATATGAAACAAGTGGAATCATGAGCAGTCGTCATTCAGCCATCACTATCAAGCAGAAGTGGCGGCAGGATTGGAGAACACCTTGCAGTATTGATCGGGCACTTGTGATTTCCGTGACCCGTCGCGTGAATCGCGAAAATCGCGAAAATCAGCGATCTGCGACGGATCGCGGACTCTGACACCAGCCATACGTAGTTCGGCGGGACCGGCTGCCCGTATCCACAACCGAGGATGGGGTATATATGTATTCTCCGTGCAATCGCAACGATGGCAGATCGAACATTCGATACCTATGTATTCCACATACGGTTGTGCGACCGGTCCGATTGCACAACCGTATGTGGAATACATAGAAAATGAAATTTGGCCTACCAACTTAGCTGCGCATGATACCGAGCGATTATCTCGACCGACTCTGGAAAAGATGCGGCAGTTTGGGTTTGAGTCTTTTCCTCGAATTCCTCTAATTTTAAGTGAACGTGTAGTGTTTTGTTGCAGGGAATTTTTATTTATACGCGAACGAATCAGTATTAGTGTATTAATGAGAGTACGTGTTGCCTGTTTGGGAAATCAAGATAAAGCAAAGTTGATTAGAAAGGGAACATTACAAATGAGGCGTAGTTTTAAACAAATCTTTTCCAAGCTTTTTCCGTTTTATCGAATGTATACCCCCACCCCCTTCAACGACGTTTCGAAGAGAAAAGGCTAACGGAAGTGTGTCGAGTGATCTCAGAATCAAGTACTATAGAAACATACATGTTGATGAGGGTACTGAAGACAAAAATTTTGAAATCTGTGCACTGCACAGTTGACCCTCCTGCATCGTTAGCAAATGCTTTACCCATTCCAAACTTGACCCGCCGTGCTTAGGTGATTTTTGAGGCAAAAATTCAAAAAGTGTGGGAGATACTCATCATGTTCACAGTTCAGATGATTTCTTGCTAGATAAATTCAGAGAGTCTTCATCTTTCGCACAGTTCTTCAATTTACTCAGTATGGAATTAAAGTTTTTTTTATCATGCTTGTACAGTTCTTCCCACAAAAGAACTATAGTTTTCACATAGCGTTGCCCTTCAGTAGTTCGTGGTGATGAATGGCAGCGATGTTTTGCCAGTTTTTTTTTCATATTTTTTCCTTTTCCTGCCTTGCAGCGCATCTTTCGTCAAGTCCATACAAGACTTCGTCCATTTCCTTTAGGTCTTCACACGATTCCTTTCCTTAAACTGATCAGAACCCTTACATAGTCGTGTTGTGATTAGTTGTGTTAGTCATTATATCAACGTTTGTTACAGTTTCTTTGAAAGTGAAGCTAGCATAAACTAATGAGCTAATGATCACCTTGAATACTCTTATTTGTACATTGAAAATTGACTGGTCCTTACTTCCCTTACTGATGGGCAAGGATTAACGACATTCCAATTGTATAGTCTCCGTCTAAGGGCACGTGCGGAACGCAGACTAGGCCATTCTGTGAAACTCTATATTGAAATGTTTGAACAGAAATATGAGTGCCGAAAAAAATTCTCATCTTTACCATTAAGGTAAAGATGCCTGTTGTGAATTATGAAGGATCTTTTAGGTTTGTTATATTAAGCACGATCGTTCAATTAATCTGATTCCATTGAATTATGCATAATAATTTTTGATGGGGAATCATAGAGTTGTTTTTTTGTTTCCAAACGATGCACTCTTTCCTTGTTGTACGTAAGTGACAATTCTTAATTGGAGCGGCTAGGAGAGGTGTTTTCGCAGCTTTGTGTTCGAATGGTGTGGGCTTCTCCGCCTTTTACAGTGAGAAACCTTGCTTTTGAAAAAAAGTTTTGCCCGCGAAAAGCGGTAGGATCTCTTTCTGCTCCAGCGAATCACAAAGCAGGTTCTGGAAAGTATAATAGCTTGTTTTTTCTTTGCTTTAATTTGCGACCGTGGCACTATTGCTCTGATACGAGATTATATCGTGGAGATGTTGCGCACCATGAATTTATTTGTTGGTAGGGCAGCTAGGGCATAGGTTGCGATTCTCGCACCATATAATTCGGAGCAGCGTAACGGTATATTGCTATGAAACAACTTGAAAAAAAAATTAATATTGTGTTGTTGATTAGTTGATAGGGTAGAAGAGCTCTCATGTAAATTCTATATCTCTTCAGTTCTGGAGCGATAGGCCAAAGAGAGACTGTCGCTTTTGTGACGTCTGTATCGTTGTCAAAGACCGACAGTTTTCCGCTCACCGCAACATTCTTGCTTCATGTAGCCCGTATTTTGATTCAATTTTACGATCAACTAAGGTTACAAAAGAACAGGTATCAGCGCAGATTTCCTAATTCATCATTGTTGCGATTGCCACCATATGATTGTAGGTGATTGTGTGAATTGTCAGCAGCCCGTAAAGCCTTTCCGGAAGATCTGATCCTGTTAAACAGTAGACATTGGTAAGGGTTGGAATGGGTGAGCTGATTGACGAAACATGCTGGCCCAGAGCTTCTCGGACTGGAAACAATGGTTTCTGGTATATTATCTAGAATAAATAGCATCATATTTATTGTTTGTTATTTCTGTTACTTGTTCCAATGTTGACAGGAATGAAGATATCACAAAACTCAAAAAATTACCTGTGCAGATGATATTGAGAGCATGCGTACCTGGAAAGGACGACCTGCTAACATATCGTCTGTCTACGGCAGCTTGCCGAACAAGATATAATTTGCCGTCTCTGCTGAAAGCAGCGTCTGAGTATTTCGATGTTAACATCAATCGATGCTTGCTCGAATCTGTCGACATTCTAAAGTACCCAATGCCGCAGCTACTCAAGATACTGGAGGATCCGAAGTACCAGGACGTTATCAGCCCTGATGTTTATTTGAAGTAGGTCTAACGTAATTTTCAATCAAAACTTCCATTCCTGCTACGAGATCGGTATGCAACTTTTGATTATTGTGTAACTGTCTGTCTTTATGGTCAAATAGATTCAGTCTTCTGTAGTTGCGCTGCGGTGGGCGAAAGTATCGTAATCAGCAGGGAATCCATCGTTTTCGACCTTTTGTGATAGAACGAGCTTTCAAATTAGCTGAGTGTGATCTCTCATTAATGCACTTTTGACATTCGTCTATTTGACTATTCCGCTTCTCACGAAGAGTCAAAGTTGCAGACACATACTCCTCGGTGCCATGTTAGTAGGAACTTTTCAATTTTTTTTTCACGTTATCCCTATGGTTTTCGCTCCATACATGGGAAGCTGCGTTTGTGCTTTCTATGGATCAGGTGCACCCTAGTCTTTAAAGCGGTTTAGGCATGCCAGTCGCCTAGTTTCATTGACCCACATATAACAGGTTTCATATTCTCGGTTGAACTCTCGCACAACAAGTCTCGAAGGAGATTGCAGCCGCTTGCCTCTTCTGCCGAATGCTTCTACTGCAAGGTGTATGCTACACTGCCTGTGTGCTGTAGTGAGAATCACTTATCGAGAATGATGGGAGCTATGTGTATCATATTTCTTCACACTGTAATAAATGCCTTCAAAAAAGTTTTCCAGTTAGAACTTCACTACAGCTGAAAATGTAGATATGCCTCATTCACTTAGTTCTCAGCTGCAGAACTCGTGCATAGCCGCACCGCGTGTAACTTGATTTTGTGGTCACACCTTCTCATGTTCAAGATCAATTTGGGTGAAAGAAATGTTCACTCGTACTGTAAACCATTCCTTCCAAGTTCACTTTGGGGTCAGGTCATAGTTTACAGTTCGAGTATGCAGTGGACGCTCATTGATCATGCGATTGCACGATCGTGCGTATTCTATACTAGGAAAGCATGATGCGACCTTGAGACCCTCTCTTTACTCTTGTCTTCTGGAAATATTTGGCCAAGAAAGAAACTAATGTCTAGTGTGTGATCATTATTTTGATGTTATTAGCTCAGCGTTTGCCGCAGCGGTGCGGTAGTAATACCATATATATTCTTCAGTAATGAACTCGAAGAGAAGCCTTTTAACATGTACAGAAGAAATGTGCTCTCTAGGCAGAGACACGGACCATGGTGGACGACTTTCCCATTTGGTATTTTTTTTTCAGTTTCGAACACATGGACGATGATGATGATGAAGAAGAGCCGCCAGTTGAAGGGAAACCCACCACAACGACAATTGTAGAGTATCTACGTGTTATTTTGGATCATTTGTTACACGTAAAAATTTCATTTCAGCTTGAAACAACTTACACGGAGGATGGTGTGGAAAAGCCTCGCTTACGTTTGAAGATCAATTTGGGGGCACTTCCCTTATCAGATATCAACAGAAAAAGGTCAGTTCATATTTGTTGCAGTTGCATTTGAAAGTTCTCATGTCTAGTTTTGAGGTTTGGCAAATCCAAACATCTGCGTAAATCTCACAACAGCGAGAAATCAATCGTGAAGAAAAGAGGCCGACACAAGAGGACTGACGACACTGAGAGTTAGTTGGCTTCTCCAACTTCTTCAGCGAATACTTATTTCTTCTGCAGTTTTGCCAATGGTGGATGACGATGATGTCGATGGTGTTTACGCGACGTCATCCCTTGTTGGAGCTGTCACCTACACTGAAGAGGATGCTATCGATCCAGAAGAAGTGGAAGACGGAGAAGACATACACGTCGAGGGCGGTCAACATACTTGCAAGTTCTGCAAGTTCGCAAGTACTTCAGCTGAGGTTTGGATTGTTTGTTTGCGTTTTTGTGGTAAATCTCCTAATTCCTTGTTTTTAAGGAACTCGACAAACATCGCGCTCGACAGCACAATCGTAATACCGGCTACGTATGTCAGCTGTGTGATTACGAGGCGACATGGAGCAAAACGTTTTATGAGCACTGTCGAGAACACTGGGTGAGACTAATAAGATGACCTACTTTTTCTATTCCGAACTCAGTATACTGCTTTGAAGCAAACAGGTATCATAGTACTTCTGTATGAGTCATTAGGACACTTTTCAAAATTCGTACTCTCTTCTTGGCACACTTTTTCTTATGACACTGCTGATTTTTTTTCTGATTACATTGGTTTTCTCCGCTTTTTTAATGCATCCCGCTTTCGTCACCTTTGCTTTTCTTTTGTTCTATTCAAGGGAAGCTCGTGTTATGTCTCATTCTGTTTGTAACAACGTCTTCTTGTGAAATACTCACAAATCTATTCAGAGAATCGTTAAGCAAATTTGGAAGGCAGATTTGAAATCAACACCCAAACAGCAATTAGATGCTTTATATCTTGATGCTTCAAGAAATCGAGTTAACACATTTTTAGCTAGATTGGAATTGGGGGCCAGAAATGAGACCTAGTATTCGTTCAGGCAGAGCTCCTTTTACGCATGGACAGGTCCATTCGTAGCTATAAGAAATCTCACTTCAGGAACTTCTGGGCGCATCGCCTAACTCATAGTAGGTTTTGCTTGGTTGTTTGTAATTTTTGGTTTCCTCGCAGTTTCCCATTGATGTTACCTGGGTGCTAGGCTCAGGCGAACACTGTCTTGATGGGACTCAGGCAAGGTAGTACATTGCCAGTGTCAGTAAGACATGGCACGGGACAAACTATCCGATCAAGCGTGCGTTGAGGATTTCTCGACGGCACGTTGAGGATTCTCTGCCCGATCAGAGACGTTCTCTCGCGCGGACATTCACATTCGCCTGTGTGAGCCGTCTGTGCTCTCCGCGCGTACGTTCACTCTCGGCAGTGAGCGTGAGTCATCGTTGAGATAATCTCACGTTAGCTTGTACCTGGATCAATAAGACGATCAACCCGTCTGATTTGCAGGGTGTACGCTACTGATTCAAGTGTGGTGGCATAATCGGGTTGACAAGGATTAATTGGGACCTGTTCGAAACCAAGAAAGTGGAACGAGAGATCAGAACTGGCGTCATCTCGCCTACGACTTGCAATTTCCTACCTGCTCTACAGAAATTGGCCTTTGCGCCATGATATCCTTCAACCTTCGTCTCCTACTCCTTGAAGAACAGCTTTTAGTGACCTATTCGGAGTATCGTTTCGCGCACTTCTTCAGCTTCTACATCGACACAATGAATATTCTGCTACATTCTAGTCGGAAGTTTTAGCTGGTCAGTCTCTGTGTAGCTCAGAGTCAGACAAGTGGGCTCTGCAGCAGACTTTCACAATGGTCAATCCACAAGCCGATCTACGTCGCTTAGCTGGGTGGCTTGTATTTGATTTGCGTTGTTCCTGCTCTGCTAGCTTCTTCGGAACTCTAGTAATTACTTCTGAGATTTCTCGAGTGAAGGTATGATCGTCCATGAAAAATGTTGAAGGTTTTATCGTTGGTGTGCATACAGGTTATATACGAAAGACGTGGCAAATCTGAAGGACTAGTCATGAGTTTAGTCATTGTTCAGTAAATGTAGTTGCTGTAGTTCAACCCTGTCACTATATTCATGCCCACTCTGTAGGAGCGTTCAAGTCCAAATTGTGGACATGATTCAGTCACATTGCTATAGCCTAATACTTTTCATAACACAAAAACTTTGTCAAATGTAAGCTGTGCGTTTATTTTCTTCAGCAACCGAGCGTTTCTTCAAATGTCTCGAATGCAATTTCCGAGCTCGCTCCCGAACCCAACTTTGGGCTCACGAACGAATGCATAGCAGCTTAGATGAACGGCCTCTCCATTGTGAAGAATGTGGTCGAGGTTTTAATACTCACACCGCACTGGAGATGCACTTTTCATCTCATGACGAGCCTCGGTAGGTGAACTCGTTGCAGTTTCTATTGTAGTACCACATACTGTTTGTGTATAGAAGGGTGACAGCTTCCTTATACATAAGAAAATTAGGATGAATTCGTATTTCAAGCTGTTTTGCTTCTTGTGCTTTTTCTTTTTTACAGATTTCGATATAGTTAGGCGGAATTCTGCCTAAATACAGGACACAGAGTGTTAAATCGCCGCATTAATGCTTATGCTCAAAATTGTAGGTCTTTGGTTTGCGAAGACTGTGGCTTTGCCACTTCAAAT
>MU883303.1:0-12003 GCA_036418205.1 Ostertagia ostertagi
ACACGTACAACCGCTTAGCGGATTATTTATAGTAGGATTTACAAATTGTATTGGTGTGGAAAACACCAAAAGTTTTGTTTTTCTCAGATTCAATGAAAAAATAAGGTGTGTTAATTACTCAGGTCAAATTTTCAAAGGAAAGTTACCCAGACGATCGGTGTTGTTGGAGGCGTTTTATATCCGCGTGAAAAATCCAAGACTGAACAACCGAAATGAATGCATGGCCATTACCAATGAATTCTTGCCTTTCATTCCTTTATGTGGACTATAAGATCACCACATACGACACGTAGGACGCTGACTGTCCATGGTGTCTCATTTTATTTGCTCACTAACAAGAAGAGGCTGCTAAAACTGGTGGACTCACCACAGGTTAGTTCGTTCGCTGGGATCGTTTATTTTACAATATTCGCTTTCTGGGATTTGAATAGGATTAGGCGCTTCACCGGCTATAAAGCTAGAACTTCGAACCAGTTTCAGGTCCTGAGAAATTATGGAATAACCAGTTGGCGCCGCACGCATTGCGCGCACAACACAGATCTGCGGCGAATTTTGATGGTGCGAAAATTTTCAAATTTGGCTTGATACACCACGAATATCTGAATTCTCAGCTAAATTCTATCCGCTCCATCATCGACGGCTTTCAACCTCTTTTTCTTCGTCAACCATTATCCTCTTTTTCCCGGTCTCCGGACTGCTTCCGGACAATAAATCTCGTGGCAAACTCCGCCTACTTCGGTGCGTGCCCCCCACCAATAGCATTTGGCCCCCTTCCTTTCGCCGACCTCTACCCCTTTTTCACCGGTCTCTGGGACCTCTTGGAACCAAATTACGACACTTTTGGCAAACTCCGCCCTCCGCCCACTTAGGTGCGTGCTCCGCCCACTAATAGCAGTTGACCTCCTTTCCCTCGCCAACCTCTAACCCCGTTTTCCCCTATCTCTAGGACCTCTTGGAACCGAATTGCGACACTTTTGGCAAACTCCGCCCACTTAGCGCGCTCCGCCCACTAATAGCAGTTGACCTCCTTTCCTTCGCCGACCTCTACTCCCTTTTTCCCGGCCTCCGGGACTTCTTGGAGCCGAGTTATGAATTTTCGTCGCAAACTCCGCCCACTTTGGTCAAGCCCCGCCCACCATGACAGCTGGCCTCCACTCCTCCACCCACCTCTATCCACCTTTTTCCGGCTCACTAAGACTTCTCCGGCCCGAATTATGAGGACTTGTAGAAAATGCTGTACACTTCAGAGCGCGCTCCGCCCATTGTGGGCGGCCTCCGCCCACGTCATGTATGCTGGGAACACCTCATTGCTCACCTTAGACATTGCTCCCCTACACCAATTTGTTTTCTGCTCTGTAGGCTTTCTCCCAACCGAGTTATGAAATTTTTCATAAAGCACTGCTTTTTTGGAGAACGCCCCGCCCACCGGGGTGGGTCTCCCTAATTCGATGTGACTTACCAATGCACACCTTTACCCACTTTTTGGCCCAGTTTCAAGGTCGTCCCACACTTGACCCGGTCCCTCCAGGCGGATCCCGAGGAGCTAGGGAATTTCGTGACAGACATACAGAACGACAGACAGACGACAGACAGAACGACAGACGAAGCGCTTTATAGTAAGTAAGGATAGGCCAATAAACGTGTCCTACCATAACAACCTGTAGGGCACAGAAGAAGTAACATAAAGGAAAGTTTTTGCTATACAAAAGTGGTAGAGTTTATCTATTGATCGATATAAATATGAAGAAAGTTGTCTAACCGAGTTTTTCTGCTTCCATTCATAATTGATGGAAAAAAACCAATGACATCTTCGAGTTGCTTCGAGAGAACCTTGCAGACTCTGTACTAGTGAGACCGAGCACAGGGCAAAGAGTATAAGCGTGAGAACACAAAGTGTGAGACAGCGCCAGACACCACAACGCTACGAGCGACTGATGAAGCGGTCATAGCGGTCTTCGCAAACCCCCTGGCTCCGTGTTGCTCCCTTCTAGATAGGAAAAACAAACAACACACAACCGTGACTTCCGTGAGCACTTTCACCTCACATACCGTTTGCCACTTCAATTGCAATTCGTTCACTTGAACATGTCCTCAGTTGTGCCTTCAATTACGCAGGAATTGTGTGCTCGTATTGGCAGGTTCTAATTCTCAAGCGCTTATACTCAGCTAAAAGTGACTTGCAAACAAGCGTCTGACAACATTTCCTCAACACCAAGAAAATCGAAGCAACTTGCTTTTTGAAACGATCCACAGGCTTCTTTCTAGGGTAGCGTCTAAGCGGGTATAATTTTCGTTTTGAAAGAAATTTTCGTCATTTCTTACACTTAGCCCGAATACCGTATCGTTCCCTCATGGTTATTCAGAAAGCAGGACAGATTACAATATGATTGAGTTGTAGACAAACCCATTATCGGAACTTCTCTTCTCCAGACGTCCTCAGAGGGACTGTAGGAAGGAGCACAATGTGACGAAAGACGGAAGTTTTCCAAAGCTTCTTGTTGGCGTTAAATAAATCCGCATGTATATATGTAGAGCAACAATGCCTACGGACGGCTGAGGTCAACTGTCAACCGTCCTTTTGCATGATTCCTACAAAAAGCCATATTTTGACAGCCTATGCCACCTAACATCTGTGTGCATTCAAGGAAGCGAACTAATCCTAACTCAACACTCGCGATTGATATTAGCACTTTCTTCAGGGGAGAAGGTCTTTGGGAGTTAACTCCTTTCTGAAATTATCGACAACGCTTTGGATGCGGCGACGATGAGGAATCACATCAAATGCGTGACTCGGGTAAAACGTCAAGGGTCACTGTACGCAAATCTTTGCTAGTGGTGTTCCACAGGAAGGAGCCTCCTAATATGTGGCTACAGGGGATGTAGCTGACTGTGAAACAACGTGCCAAGTACATGCCTCGGCGAAAGGACTACTCTTTGATGAAACAATTTGAAAATATCCGAAAGCTAACCAAAGGTGAAGAAAGGGTTGCGTTGCCAAGCAATGTGTCCTACTTCAATTGCCAGATTCACCGCGACCGTGCAGATGAACGCTTTAAAACTGCAGAAACTTGAAGACGCTATTCGAGAGAAACACTCGAACGTGAAATGTTTTTCTCCTCAGCGGCAAAATTCGCTACGATAATCGCTTTTTTATAGAGCGCTTCTGCTGCAAAGTTTTAGAACACGAGCGCCAAGCGCTATCTTATCCAGCCTATGCGCTAGATCGTCTCCTTCCTTTTCATCAACATCTAAACTTGTGTTTTTGAATAGTATCTCCGCAAGGAAAAATTCAGCGATCACTCTGACCTGAACGTGATCTTATTGACTCGCAGCCACCACAGATCCGAGCTTCTGGAGCTGAAAATATACCGAAAATGCTGAATAATATGGGTACATGTTGCGGACTATAACGGTGAAATATTGTTACTGACGGCATCTCTCTCACCCTATAATAATATACGAATCTCATCGACTATTTTGACAGCCCCGATAGCTCGTGTATGTCAGAGACGAGAAAGTCGGTAGTTGTGGTCGTACGCTATTCAGAATCTCTTCCACGCTGCGCGCTTCCATTGCAGTAAATGTCTAAAAATGTGCACTTGACTGGAGCATTGTGCAAAGTAACTAGCTCGACCGCGCCACATTCACACTTAACTCATTTAAGCGATTCTCCATTTGAGAGCATACCGTTGTCAAACTGAGTATCTTTGTTGAATATGTTGGAAATTCACAATAATGACCATGTTCGTGTAGACTGCGACAAAAAATCTGAGGCGCAAACTTCTAGTTTTTCATTAAATTTCTTTCAACTTTTTGCCAATCATTCACGAAATTTCAACAAATTTTCATGATGCCGCAGAACTACGATGTTCGCAATGATACACCAAAATAGCTACTGCTCAGGTGAGTGTACTGCTCAACTTGTGAGTAATGTTAGTTTATTTTGTCGATTTTTCGTCAAATTTCTTATGTGAACTTTTTTGTCATTCAGTAATTCTTCATTCCAGTCTCCCTTCAATTAAACACTGATGTTCTGATCAAGAGTAAAGTAGTACTTCCAAAGATTTTGATATTAGAGCAATATCCAGGAGATAAATTATTGAATCCTTTTAAAAAATAAGATCCCGAAACCAAAGCCGCATTTATTTTTAACCACTGCTACACGGTCAAAAAAAATTAAACTTTGAATCCTCGACATCGGTGCCCGTGAGCGCATGTGGTGTTACACAATCATCACTCGTGAACAGCTCCTTCTCTATAATGCTCGAGGCAGCATACTGTGAGTAGATATCCTGTATGTAAGTATGACCAGAAATTGTGCAATTGCAGAAATTGACGTGGCATTAACGTGGCATCGATTCAAGAACATCTTTGAGCACACGTGATGTCACCTTTTCATCGAGAATTTAGCCACGTGTGCCACGTGGATTTCTGGCTGCATGAAACAGAGTGTATCTCGCGATCTGAGTAACCACCAGTTTCGACTTCTAATGCGGATAGATGCGCACAATTTTTGATATGTCGATTGAGCAGGTAATCAAGGATATTCCAGACTTCGAGTCCATTAATATTATAGAAACAATCAGAATTTCAGCGAGTGTATCTTACAAGTCTGCCTTCGGTCTAGATACACCACGTGCAGTCAGGTGCTGAAGGAAACACTAACGGTTTTTGCTTGGCTGCTATGTGTACCGTAGACAACACAAGGCATAAGAAAGCTGATTCTCCAATATAATGCCGGTCTTTCTCAGAATCTTTCTGAGAGAACATTTTTTGTTATTAAACAAGCACTTTTGATTGATATTTATTAAGGTAAACGGAAAGCCTTGAAAGTAATGTTCAACAGCGCCCTTGCTTTACGCACGTCTATGGAAACAATACGTAGATATTCAGCAATGCAGCTACATTTGTGATAGTCCTTAAACAATACAGCACCGCGTACGAGTCGGGTGCCATTCTGCGCCACAGATCTTGAGCAAACATCCATTTTTGCACATGATAAATATCCTCCATCACTTGCTTCTGCTCGACGGAGCATTGTTCATCACACCATCCATAACATCACATTAGCCGTGGAGAGCAAAACGGATTAAAGCGAGTCTTATGGCGATCCTGTGCTTGTAGTGCTTTACGATACTGTATTTCAACAATTTGTAAGGACAAAACTACTAAGCAACAGTAACAAACTCTCTTCCCCTTGTGATGGTGCTTTTCTGAGCTGGTGAAATGCGTACTGTTGCAGCTTTCTTGAAGCATACACAGAATATGTACTTTTGGAAAACGAGGCGATATTCTCTGCTGAAATACAACTGAGTATCATTAAACCACCTTATCACTTTTATATGCTGAAATGCACCTGCGCCGGATTAGTGCCTTTAATTATCCACACTCATAACTTCAACGCACTTAATGAATTCAATATCCCACTTCGACCGTTTTTCTTCACATTAACTAAGAATCACTAAAATGCCCCAACAGGTCAGGTGGTCATAGTCGAAGATTTTGAAAGCAAAACCCAGACAGAAGTCGTGTAACAATTCCTTTTTGTCTTCTAGGATAATTCCTAGAAAACAATGGTATATGTGGTAATCCTGTGCATTTTAATTCCCTGGCAAGGGGCTAGGGCCACACAAAGCCAGCTCCAACAACTTTTTCGACGGAATCTTCTGAGGGTCACTCCTCACCAATGCTTTCATAATCGTGTGCAGAAGTCACACCAAGTTTATGGTTTGGCACTCAAGGATCAGAGGATCGAGCAGCGATTATCGGGTCTCGTTTTCGGAGGAGCTCTCTGAAATTCTCTAGAACAAGCTGCATTCCTCCTACCATTGAAGTGGTAGAAAAGAAGTAACAGAAAATGGTATCCTTCACACACTTTTCTTTCGAGCAGCGATTGTTGGGTCTCGTTTTCGGAAGCGAGCCCTTCACATCTCTGCGGTAGGTGAACTAGCCCAATTTTGCCCTGATTCTTTTTTCGCCATGTTTTGAATCATGCTGAGTTTGCTAGAACTTTGGGTGATGTCACCTAGAGCTGTTCGCCGAGATGTCAGAAAAGAGCCGATTTCGTAATCGTAGGAGTATGTCAGAATAATCTTCTTTTCTTGGTGATCCCTATGGAGACAACTTGGAAAGGACCGATAGAGTTGGATGTCTTCCACCACTCATTGACACTATGACACGAGAATTCCCTTCTCATGTGACCTTGAAGAGCGAGAAAAAAGGGCGAAATCCGCCAAAACAACCAGTTTGACCTGAGCTGTTTGGCTAGACTTCTTCGGTGGTAGAAAGGCCCTCGTTGTAATGCAGATATATCAAAGAGAAATTACGGCGCGGTCTTATTAGTCGTACAGGATGGTTTCGGAAGCGGCGGAAAATTGGAGCTATACATCTCAACACATTAGCTGGGCAATTAGGATTACATTGAGGCCCTTGTAGCCACTTGATTGCAGCCATTGAGGACAGTTTCACAAAACATAATAATGCGGCAAAGCAAGCTGGAAGTAATTACAAGCGTTCTGTTCGGGAAAAAGCCATGAGCAAGTGTTTCTGCTAATAGACTGGCTATCAGCCGATCCATCACCAGAAGCACATGCACTCCACAGTAAAGGTAGGGTTATCATGGCTTGCTATCTCTACGTCGATAAGAGTAAGTATATTACCACTAGTGACCTATCACGTTGGCGAAACCGCCTAATTCAAAGTGTCGTGACTTGCATACGACTCTGGTATCAAGGGCGCCCACGTCGCGAGCCGCGCCTGGTCCCGACACGAATGCCACACTGCAAGGATGGACGATTCGAGAAGCAGCAAGGAACGAGAGGAGCGTGGCCCTCGCCGTCTGGCTCCCTTCCGCAAATCAGTCTGCGCCTTCGACTTCGTCCCGACCGGTCGCCCTCGTACCTTCTGCTGTCACCCCGCGTAACCCCTGCCCGTAGCCTCCCGTATTCCGACGTAGCCGCGTAGGAGGCGCTCACAACAGCACGCTCAATTCAATCTTACGTTGCCTGCGCGCGGTCGCGTAGCGTACCGGCGCGAAATGCCGCTGTTCGAACATCGTGATCAATCGGCACATCCTTTCATCATAGATTCTGTGATTTTCGCTCCAGACGGGCCTACGGCCGTTCATCATTTCCTTTAATTTGACTGGAAACATGCTGCAGCGTGTTCAACGCTTATATACGCTGTGTGGACAGGATCAGAGATCAACTGGTCGAGTACCCCATCAAGGATACTCGACCAGTTGATCCACTGATAGAGCCTTTCAATTACGCTATGGTATACTCACGCGTAGGCTGTTTTTTAAAGACATCTCGCTTAGAGCAATTATTTCTAGAGGATTACTGTAAGTCTAGTAACTTTCACAGATGATCTTTTTCTAACATAGCACTCGGTTCCCTTTTCAACAGTTTTTGAAACATCACGTTCTTCGGAGCTCATTTCCCATGCTTTATCCTTTTCTTATATAATAACTGAACAAAAATTACAAGCATCTTTCCCATTCAAAAAGTCAAAGTAAACAAGACAAAGTATAAAACGCGTAATATTTGTGTAGAATTCCTTTTTATCACTGTCAACTCCTCCGCCCGCTCCGCACTTGTTGGAATTCGTTATCTCATGCATCACTTCGTGGCAGTGTTTTTCGCCAAGCGGGATTGACGGCAATCTTATCATTGCCTTTTCAGGTAATTCTTTCGAGATAAGAGGCCGCCCGTCTCTAAACTGATCGTCATGCAATCATCATCGAATGCTTTTTCACAGCCGAATGTCAGGGAGCTGCAACAGCCGCACCCTTTGGAGCAGGCACACAAAACCGCTTCCTTGTCAAAATCCATCCAGTGTCGTTGGGGCCCAAACCTCGTTGAAGCGCATCTTGGACGAGATCTTTTCTACCATGGACGGTCACAAAAGTGCGGTAATCAAGCGCGGCAGCGAACATCTGTCCGGACAGTACAGCGCACGCGACGTCGATGAAGTAGTCGAAGATTCAGGTTCGCGTAACCATCGTGAGAGCGCTTATGATCGCGAATACGCGCCGCCAGCACGTCATCCCCCTGCTGCGATTACTGCGAGCGTTATCAACGTGATGTCTTGCAGTATGATCGTTGTTCAGTTAATAGCGACCGCACGGTCAGGACTTTCACGCAACGAGGCTGGCGACTACGAGATATCGCCAAAGATGCATGACCCCCGCGTACGCATGACACCGGGTACCACGCAGAAACAGAAGGTCGCGATTACGTCAGCCAGTCCTCTTTTGAAGCGCCCCCGCCGCCGCGTACAGATTCGCCTTCGTTCTTTCGCCCGGAAGTTGGCCTTTCTTCGAAGACCAATAAGAACAACGGCGTACACGGCGGAAGGGGTGCTTAAGCAGGAGTGTAGAACGCTTCCAAGGGACCCGGACTCCTCAGTGTCGCGCTGTTTTTTCTGTAAACAACATCATTATTCAGCCCAGTGTTTGAACTTTCCATTTTTATCGGACAGAATCTATATTCATGCTATAAATGGCCGATGCTTTCGTTGCGGGGCCCGCATGGGGAGCAACATTGCAGTGCTGACGCGACACGCATAACATGCAAATGTTGTAAAAAGAGAGACCACCATACCGCATTTTGTTTTAGTAACCAACATGTCACTCGCGATGTCTCTCTTCATCGTTTCGATGCTTTGATGCGACGCGCCCATCAGATTCGCTTGGAAGCCAGAGAGCACGAGTTCCTTATTTACAAGTGGCAACACAGGAATGAGTGGGAGGAGTTTTGAAAAAAAAGAAGTGAGTTCATGTAACGTTTCAGTTTCCTTTAAATTTATTGTAGCGCCATGCAATTTGTGCTCTGTTTTTCGAGCAAAATTTCTTTCCGCGTAGTCAGCTTCAGAAGATCTCCGTAGTTTATCTCCTGCGCGTTTCGCGCATTCTTCCTTCAGCGTAGTTGGTCAAAAAATATGCATTCCGCGCAATCTTTCCGGCGCAGCGTTCACTAAACCCCCTCTTTTTCAGTCAGCGTAGCTAAACGACAATGAAGACCGTTCCGCGCATTTCTTTTTTTCAACTCGTTTGAGATTTATCGCGTAATTCCTTCCAGCGTAGTTTGTGGGCCATGGGCCCGTATTTTCTACTTCCTTTATTTACAGAGTCTTTAGCGTAGTTTTTCCGTGTGTAGGACACGTGCTCGTGTACAAGTTCACCGCAGGAGTGGATGTTGTCGGTCAGCGTAATCCTCCCGGGGAGCGGTGGGAGACCGCTGCTTATTTTGCTTACCTGGGTCAACACTTTCGCAACTTCCTTGAGCGGCCCAGGGGTCTTTTGAACCGCGAGGACGAAATCTCCCCTCGCACTAATTTCTACCACTGAGTGAAGGAAAAACATCAACGCGTAGAGCAAAGGAAAAGGGAGTCAACTACAAAGACAATAGCACTTTTCTCGAGGCACATCGTCAACTTAACCAATATTGTAAGTTTATTTTTCATTCAAACGTGTGTTCAATAGTATTTCAGCTTTTTTAAGCGTAGGGAAATATGAGACTGTCTTGCAACCTTACCTCGCACGGGAGAAGCCTTTAAATAAATCTCCGTAGTCGTCGTTTAACTATGTTTGTATTCTTCCACGTGGTCGCGGTAGGTGAGAACGAGACCAGCAAGCAGCGATCTTTCTTCTCGTCACCCCCAGTGTCGTGGCTCGCGTACGACTATGGTATCAAGGGCGCAGTCGCGAGCCGCGCTGGTCCTACGACGAATGCCATAGCTGCAGGAGGGACATTCGAGAAAGCAGAAGGAACGAGGAGGATCGGTAGGCCCTCGTGTCTCGTCGCCTTCCGCAAATCAGTCCCGCGCCTTCGAATCGTCTCGACCGAGTCGACCAGTCGGTAGCTTCTTGCGTAACCCGCGTAGACCCTGTCCGCGCCATCACGTACGACCGTAGTCCGACGTACGAGAGTCTGGGTCTTGCTATCGGATAGAAATGCATCGTTGACGTGTCTGAGCTTATCGAGGAGGATGAAGAGGGCCTTTAAGGGCAGGGCATGAGAGCCGTTTTGGAGTGATCACGACAAATAGAAGGGCTTCAGATAAGAAGGCGTAAGTGAGGTGTTTCCTCGCTGTCCGGGCAGCTGGTCAGAGGAGGTTCATCAGTCCTACCCGTGGTCTAGTCGTCTTCGTAGACCTGTAGCGTAGGACAGCTTGGTCAGTCCCATTGAGCGTAGGTTATTGATCGTGATGATTACTTTCCATTGTATCGTATGAGTTCTAAACATGAATCTATGGTTCATTCGAGGTTATTGCATTTTTCAAACGTACAATATCGTGGTATTCTCAAAGCTCGACAAGCTTTCACGATTTATTTGATCGTTTCATGAAATCAAATCGGTTTGTTACATTTTCGAAATTTAATAATCGGCCGTGTTTGTCAGACTGGGTATGGTTGATTAAGTGCCAAGTGCCGTAAGACCCTTCGGCACATCGCACCGTGGTTAGGATCCGCTCGACGGGCACGCCACCCGATGCACAGGCAAACGAGCAAGAGGACCCTGTCCTCCGTCGCGACACAAAGCATACTGATTAGAGTACCGGAACTTATCAGAGGCTTAAGGTCTGTCAATCCTGGTCCCGATAATACTTCTGCTTTTAAAAAGTTTCCTCATATCACAAAGAAAGGATTTCCCAATGAAAAAGTTGAGTTTGCAAATCGCTTATACATCAAGGAATCCATTAGTTGTCCCTCAAGTAGTGCGCTTTTCAAAAAGCAGAATTTTCAGCTTAAATCTTGAGCTCCTATATCGTTTCACATTAGACCGTTCAAAAGAAGTTTTTCTGCTCAATGAAATGGCACCTTTCAAAATCAACGACCGGCCCCCAACATGGATTTGAACTTGAGTCGTAGCTTACCCTCTGGAGTGGTCAACTCTTCCATGCTTCTTCATTATAGCTACACGATTTCAGGGGCAAGCGAGGGGGGTGGGGCGCCACACTGAAACACAACACTTTAGCCTTCAAATATGCTGTCAGCAAACCGTTTAGCGGGCTTGAAAAACAATTTCGAGCATACCGCCTCAAGGTAGGTATAGAAATTAACACCTCATTCCAATTGGTCAGCTTGACCTGATGACCTCCTCTGTTTGTGTGACATAATGTTATCTATTATCAATGCATTTTCGAATCCCGGGGCCATAAATTGATTCTCTGAACGCGTAGAGAACGCTATGCTTCAATTGCCCTCATCACCTGTATAATTCGGCCGCACTAGTGACGTCATGTTAAGATAGCTCACCTGACAGCATAATATATGAAGAAGTTGACTGAAATTGCTGTGTTCACAAAAATTCCTGCTAGCATGTCCACGTCCACCCTAGCGACAGGGACATTGAGAACTTGAGAAATCATTGCAATTAGCGTTGTACTGAACCATCCCAAAATTACCGTGAGGCTAATTGCGATCAATGACCTGTATATATTCTTCATCTTGTCACAACCTGCAATGAAACAGATTATGTTCCTTCAGCGATGAGTAATGAAAACGAGATTTTTATGTTAACACTGCTTGACGTCATGTCCAACAGTTTTCAGATATCAAACTTTCTTGAGTGAACCAGAAAAAAAGCAATTTCTACCTGTCTAAAGCATTCACCAATTTACTGTTCTTTCAGTTCCGTTCAATGTTCAATGTTTTTATCTCTTTTTCACTGATATTGCGCATAAATCACGTGTGGAATCCAACCCAATTTTTTCCAGTGCAGAAAGTTTATGGGAGCAAAGTTCAAGGAAAAAAATCTCGGTCACCAAAAGCTGCTGTACCATGTGGCTTATACCAAAAACATCGTTCAGAAAAGAGGAAAATAAACTCAAACAGGGCAGCAGTCTTAGGAAAGTGCTTTGTTATTTCTTCATCTTCTCATAGTTAGATCCAATTATCACTTATTCAAGGATTCAAAAAATGCTTACTTATATTGGTCTTTCTTATTATGCAGAGAAATATAGAGTAGCAAAGAATGATTAGTATGTTAATAACCATAA
>MU883305.1:0-16274 GCA_036418205.1 Ostertagia ostertagi
CTTTGATGTTGAAGTTGGCAGTTGAAATCCGCTAAATATCCTCCTACGACCTTCCAAATAACAACTTAACATCTAGTGTTCCATGTGGTTGTTTGGAAGGTCGCGTGGAACAGTGGGCGGGCTCAATGGGGTTGGGGCGGCGCCAATGCTCCAACCTAGGCTCCTAGCGCCTAAACCTTGTCAAATCGCCCCGCCACTTCTGCACATGGTCTGCCCTTGCGTACTGCTGCATATTTGACGGGGAAAACCTAAATTTCGCCAGAAATCCCGATTTTTGCCTTTAATTGTGTGGAGCAATGCGCTGGCCCTGGTCAAGAACATAACACAGTGTGACCCAACAAAAAACTCACCTTGAAAGCCGCTAGAAAGGGAGCTGAACAGCTTCGAAGTGGGCGTGGTTGTGCAGTCCCTCGGCCGATTCCAACCACGCCCACTTCGAAGCCGTTCAGCTCCCTTTCTAGCGGCTTTCCAAGGTGAGTTTTTTGTTCAGTCACACTTCTTATGTTCTTGACTAGGGCTAGCGCATCGTTCCACACCATTAGTGTCAAAGGTAAAAACCCTGCTGGGACTGTTGCTTTAAGTTCAAGCCAGTGAGTAGTAATTGACCGACCTCGTAGGGACGAAATGCTTGGTTGTACGGGGCGAGATTCTATCCGGAATTTGATCGCCGCAATGTGCGCCCAGAAACGGGCCCCACTTAATCAAAAGTTGAAATAGCAAGGTAGCAATAATAAGTAAAAATAGTAGTAATTAAATAGGATGGTCGGAAGATTACTGATATAGAGGTAATTGTCGTAGTTTCAAAGAGTCTCATGTGAAACCAAGAAAGCTAAATAGCTATGAAATGAAGAAAATATTCATATGAAAAAGCTTCTGAGATTGAAGGATTTTGATGAGTCAATTTCAGCAATATTATCCTGTGGATACGTATGGTGCGTGCAGTGCAAAAGAACCAACGTGCGAACGTGGAGGTTACTGTGAGGCGATGCTGGATACACAGTAAGCGCCTACATGGCATGGTTAGCTACAGTCCGGGTCAACGGAGTCGGACAACAAGGGTGATATCTAGCAATGGGATCGTTTATCTAAAAGAGGCGACAATAGAAAACTTGGGAAGTGGATGCGTTTCTGCGACATTTGCAGGAACCTCAAAAGCTCTATAAATCCATCGGAAGGGCTTAAAAACTCCATGAATCGCAAATCGAAAGAGCAGAGATCGCCGTTTTATTAGTCAGGTGTGGACCCCTTCCCTCTTTTTAGTTTAACTTAACGCACTTTTGTGTTTTTGAAGCGGAGCTGGAAGGATGTCAGGATGAGCCAGGCTCAAGGACATCATCAACACCATCCAAGTGTCTAGTGGAAGTAAAAACTAGTGATGGTCGCTTATCTGGAACCAAATTGGTCCCAGTCAGCCGCCAAGACGTCTCTTCCCTGCGTAAGCTTTACGGCTTTCGCTGTGGTCCCTTCCACTTGTAGCCATAACTCCTCGTGGAGCTTACGTAAAAAAAGAATTTGATATGTAGAGGGCATTATCATAACTATGGCAATGGCTTGGTTGCGAGAATACCCCCGTCGGCTATATAAGCACCTACTTTACCAGCTCTCGGTTCCACATGGTGCTGCAGTGGTAGCTGGAGAGCAGTGAGGGGAGAATTTAGGCAGGAGAAATTAGACCTTAGTTCCTCCCGTGCTGGAGAGCACATCGGGCGACGAATTCTTTCCACTGTTGCCGGTCTTGTGCAATCATTTCTCCTTCATTCCTAGAAACATTCATGATCTTGAAATCATTCTCGAACGTTCGTCTCCACGTGTTTCTGGGACGGCCTCTTCCTCGCTTGGCGCCTGGAGGTATCCAGTTCATGGCCACCCTTGGAACTCGTTGTGGTGTCATGCGCAAAATATGGCCAGCCACTCGAAGCCTACGCTGTGCCGGCAACTCGAGCCACAACGGCGTAAAACTTTCTCATTGGTGACGTGATCCATGTAGCGTATTTTCATATCCGGCGTAGCTCCTCTCGTGGTAAAAGCATTCATCCCTCTAATGCAGAGTTACTTTTCCAAGTTTCACTTGCATATAGTGCAGTAGGAATCACGATGGAGTAGTACAACCGCATTTTGATCTTCTGCGATATCGATGAACTGGCCCATATTGGCTGAAGTCGCCGGAAGACGGCGGCAGCCTTCGCGATCCGAATGCGTACGTCAGTTTCGGCATCACCATTGTGATTGTCATCTTCGGCTAGAAGTGCTATATCGTCGGCAAAATCCAAATACGTGAGTCTATTCTGATTAGACCAACTGATGCCTGCCCTCACTTGGGAGAATGAGAGAGGAGACATTCCAACTATTCAATAGGATAGTCTTAAGGAATCTTCCACGGACCATGGACCAGTGGGCGGGACCGGAAGTTTTTGTGACGAAATGCATGGTAGGTACGGATCCACGTGTCGAACGCACGAACGTGAACAGGATTCACTTCAAACCTTCCCATGAACGTGGATCCGTACCTACCATGCATTTCGTCGCAAAACCACTTCCGGTCCCGCCCACTGGTCGGGGGGAATTCCTTAAGCATTGTTCGACCACAAGGTGTCATTTTATGATTGTTACGATGCTCTCTGAAAAATAAAACTATTTTGTGCATTCTTTCACCTCCAAGAAGTTTTGACGCCACAGGTGGGAAGGGGATACAGCGAAAGGTGCTAAGCTTACACAGGGAATGGGAGATTCCGGCGGTTGGTGGGTGATCAATCTGGGCATTATATAAACCATAACCTTGGTGTGTCGATTTGTTTGTGTGTATGTGCGTAAGCATGTCTGTCTGTTCGTGCCCAAAATGAAGTGTGTGAAGAAGGCAGCAAATGGAACTAATCAGCCGCTAACAAATCTCGCAGGATTTGCTCATCAATGTTTTCCAATGGCATGGTTGCGATAACGCCCCCATCGGCTATATAAATACCAGCTTTGCACTCTCGGTCATTCCCATGGTGCAGCAGTAGCAGCTGCAGAGCAGTGGAAGGGGAAGGAGAGGGTAAGGGAGGAGGAGGATTGCAAAGCTTACACAGGAAAGGGAGGATGCGGCAGCTGTCGGGGGCCAATACATACATGCATATATACAGACATACATACAAATGACACACATAGTTAGGGTTTCTAGAACAGAACGACTGGGGAGACGTAACGGTTGACCCTGACTGTAGATCTATGGCCAGTTCTGTTCAAAATCACTATGTTCTTCTTTCAGCTATCATTTTTACCTCTCCTTTGAAAACTCAATTTGTAAAGATTATATCACAGAGAAGCTATGGAATCATGGTTATATGCACTATGTTGTACCGATAGTGTTAAAGGTGAGATCTGTGATTCTCTGTGATGAATTACAATATTAGGTTGATTGATTTGAATGTCTCGGTTTCCCAGTTGAAAACACAATCTCTCACAGCAGGAGGCCTCTCTTTCGAAGGAGGTCTCGAATGGACATTTTGAAATCGTAGGTGCTAGCAGGACGAATATCGGTCGAGAAAATCTTCGACGGTGGGGTCGGATTTGCCAGGATGGCCCATGGGCGGTCGTACTCGTGGGGTCACTAACGAGCACATAAATGGCATCGTAGTGCAGGTAGGAAAGCGGACGCTGTAAGGGATGTCTGATCCTCATATGTGTTGGGGCCTACCGAGCCTAGTTGACAGACGTGTAGTTCTCGAAACATCAAACCATCTGTCTCAACTACGATCATCAAGACTTGAGCTATTCATCATAGATGACGAGTTACCCCATATAGAAGAAAAAGAAAAAAGAGGAACTTCATTGGCCTGTTAAGATTGACCCTTAGAGAGTCAGATGACGTGCACCATCGCAGTGCCTGGCTTTTCGATAGAAGTCGCTAGTGTCATGAAATTCCGAAGGCGGAGCATTCTACATCTGCATCCATCTTCCGACATACACCAAAATCATAGGATTGAAGCTCCGACTCAATGTTGCACATAGATCTTTGTAACGTTCACTAGCATTGGGATTATACTCACTCGGCTGCAGCGTACATAGCAAGGATGCTGGGAGCTTACGCTATGGACCACGAAGCACCCAGTAGGTCAGGATCGGCCCAAAAAACAATAAGACCATCACCTGGATTTCGCCCTTCTTCTTCTGTCGCTTTTTTCTTTATTATTTTATTTATTTATCAATTTCAATACACTCAAAGGTGTGCACAATAATGGGAAGAGCAACATATGAAATACACTTGAACGATAGAATTTACGAAGATTTTTCGGCGATTTCTTTTGCGTTCCAATTTATTAGCTGAAGGCAGCATCTACAATTTCTCAATGAACCCCACTATAATGCTATCGTGAAATCTAAGTCTGCGGTTCGGTCTGCATCGAAGACGATCCTGTGTTTTCGATGACTTTGATTTACTATTTATAAGAGCACTCTAGGAAAAACTCGCTTAGCTTCCAATCCAACACTGAAGTCCAATCATCGTCGAAATCTGTTCTAGAGATCTATAGTTGAGCCATATGTTCCTCCGCACTCGTTTATTGCTGCCGATGATTTCAAGACTGCCAAAGGACCTTGCGAAGTACCTGCACTACCTTGTGGCTAACAGAACAGCCTATTTGTGAGTCGAATATTGATCTTTTCGGTAGGGGAACAGAAGGTGCGTGGTTCTTGCGAATTCGGAGTTGTTCTCACCTACACTCATATACACTTGCCTCTACAGACTTTCCGCCTACATATACTTAAGGTTTAAAGGCATGCCCCAGGATCGCACTGGTGTGGCTCTTGCACACGAATGTGAATGTATCGGTGCCAAGTGGGCCGGCAGTGAAGAAAAAAGGAAAAGAATCCGTCGAAAACGCTCAGGTTGAGGGCTCACTCACCTTCCTAATTGGCTGTGCTAAAGGAACGAGAGACTAAGCGCGAAGAGGAGAGTATGGGGCGAGAGAGCGCATCAGATGAGAGAGCACCAGACAACGGCCTGATAAGAGAGCTCGTTCGCTGCAGCTCGAGCAGCTTACTTTGCAAGCCCAAAGCGTTCTTGTCGGTCGAATTCCGTGCACGTGAACGCCACATTTGTGATTGTCCCCTAGGGTTCTATACTTCTGACCGAAGAGAAGAGTTATAAAAAACCTCTGCCTGGGTTGTGCCTTTAAAGGATACATTAGGATCAGCAAACACTCTGGTCCACTATATTTCGGAATAGCTTGCTGGAGAAATGATAATGAAGTTCTTCAAAGATTCTGGGGCCGGCGCGTTCACACAAACCGCAGCTTTTGAATATCCCCTGAATCCCGGCGACTTTCATTCAATTAAGACCACCTTCTTTGAAAGATGTAGAGGTCTTCATTCCTTGGGATCCACACGACAAGTAGACGAGGGGGCAGTGCGTCATGAAGTGGGTGAGATTCCAAGGACCACATTCCGAAAACGTCCCCATTCCCTTGCCGATGTGGCTGGCCGCCCATCAAGTGCTTCCCTATGACTTCAGGGACAGACTCTCTGGCCCGACCTTCTAGGGGGACCATGTCGGATATCCGAAGAGCAGGGGCGCGAGTATTGTTGTTCGAACGATTTTCTTGTCCTTACATCGCTTCTCTCCAGGGTTACAAAATAGCCACCCATACACAGATGTGATACGATAGACAATACGTACTGAATGTTCGTTTTACCGTTGGCTAGCGTTATTTCACCTAACCGTTTTCGTGAGGTGACACATGACGGGGAATGAAGAGATTCGAAGAGAAAGTAAAGTTAAAGTCTATTACTTGTAGGGAATATTTCAAATGGAGGCTGGATTACCGCGTCATTTTTCTCGACGGTGAACGCCACAACAGCTTAGAGCGACCATGGGGGCTCTGCCAAGTACGTGAATCTTCCCAAAGCAAAGGAACATTCCACGATTATGGGATATGGGTGGAAAGACGGGGACAGAGAAGGGGTCACTTATGAATCTCAGCTGTTTAGTGGCTTATGATTAGTAGAGAAGGAGAGATATGCTCCTGAATAAGACCCCTTCACATGCATTGTGCGAAAGGTGGGATGCCGGGACAGGAACCAAACGATTGGGACACGATAAGGGGCGAGTGGATGAAGACGTCAACTAATACCCCATTCACACTCAATCTACTGTGGATCCCCACTCACTGGGCGTTTCCAAGCATAATAAACGCCGCTGCCATGAACTGCAAAATCCTCTTGAGCACGGCGCTTTGCCCTTCTTACAAGGGGGTCTTTCAGGGCAAGCCGCGCTTTTTGGAAACGGTTTCTTGCATATTGTAGGGACGCATGTATGGACCACAAAACCATGTTTCGTTTTCGCTGAACGGTTTTAGTAGTACCAAAAAAGTGGTGAATGATACCCTTGATGGTTCGATCCCCCGCGGCGACTAAATTTTGCAATCAAGGTTGGCGGCCACTTGTTGGCTTCAAAATGGTCCTGACGATGAATATGACATCTGATTTTGACATTTAGCGCGATTTGGCACCAAACCGTAGGCGCCAACCCAAATGCAAAATTTAGTCGCCACGGGGATCGAACCATTAACAGTACCTTATGCTTCTTTTTTGGTACTGCTAAAACCGTTCAGCGAAAATGAAACATGGTTTTGTGTTCCCTACATGCGTCCCTACAATATGCAAGAAACCGTTTTGAAAAAGCGTGGCTTGCCCTGAAAGACCTCCCTTGTTAGGGAGATGGTCGATCGTGGAATGTGCCTTCACCTATGACTTTTGGAGTCTTGTTGCGGATTTGTCCTACTAATGTTATTTTTAAGCTTTGCCGCCTTATATGGGAGAAGCCGAGGAAACAGTACAGCATCAACGGTAAGTTAAAACTATATTTCTTTGAAGGGAAAAAAACGCCAACTTCAAGGTTCTTTTGTAGAATAGACCTTGATAAAGTGTGTTTTTAGTTATCGTTGATAAAATATTGAGACGTTCGAGATAATTTCAGCGCATGCCATAAACGTGGCACTTCCCTGCATTGTGCACATTCATACAGGGCAAAGCTCAAAATAGTTTTGTAACCTTGAAGTGTCATAAATTTGTTGAACTATGTAGGAGGTGTTGAGTGGCGATGTGTTCCATAGAGAGACTTCATGAGATTTCGTGGGACCAACGAAAATTGAGAGTTACCCTTTCGTTCCAGACAACCCAGCAGCGCGAGTGAGACCCACCTGCATTGATGTAGAGATCAGCGTGCTCTCTCAAACGACGTGCTCTCTCGCGTATTTTGTCTTCTTTGACCGCCCTTTCTCGCCATCGTACCACATCCGACCTTTTGAAGGTTAAGGCCTTAATTTCAGCGTTCCAAAGATTTCTCTTGCTTTCCTTTCCACTTTCAGGTCGTTCCGCAGCTAAGCTATCACTACAGAGCGCTGATAGCACCAGTCCAATCCCGGAGTTTGCCTTTAATCACACTTTGCCTGACTCGAACCGACTGCTTTCCTAATTACTATCAAAGAGCACATCCCAATCTATCAATAGACATTAAGATAGCTTCCTGCATCAATGTCATCACAAGAATTTGCCATAGGAACCTTGTGCACTCAACGAATTACGGACCATTACGATAGTATCTGAAATACTAGTCGGAAGAGGGTTGCATATTCAGAGCTTTTGTTCCTAGAAAGCAATCTAACCGAACCCGATTCGAGGAAATTCATAGCAGCTTCAGGCTGGAACGATTACGGTAGCCTCTTGAGCTCAACGGTGATGGAAGATGACGTCATATTTTGAAGACGGTGAGGGCAGTGGAAGGAGGGCCTGCTTCTGTTTATGGAGGACATCTAAGGGATATTTTGCGCAAAACTTTCACCAACAGCGACACCCTGTGCCACAAAATGCCGCTAATTTTGATGCTGGTTGCTCCATACAGAGTTACTAATTAATAATACAGAATAATATTCCTCATAGAACATGTGAGGAAGCGTGACCACGGGTCGATCTTGGTGCTGCCAACATCGCCTTTTTCTATCAGCGCCAGTGCTGCGGCAAACAACGGAGGGTATGGCTTGCAGACAAGGTTACATTGCAGGCCAAGAGAGCTTTTGGCGCCTTTGTTTCGCACTCACAAAGCTGCAGAGCAGTGTAACAACAGCGCCTTTTCGCCAGATTACCGTGGCCGGGGATGGAACAGGATAAATCCTAGGCCATGCCTTTCAAAACAGTTCCCTTCCTTTTTTTTCTAAAAATGGTACTTGGGATGGTAAGAAAGTCCTGAGCCGATTTTTCGAAAGCTCCAGAACTTTCGCTTATTGATCGATACCTAGAATCTGCTACGTGATAGATTATCGCTGTCGATCATACTTCTCCGCAGTAGGTATATATTGCCGGGTTGCCTTCTTTAACTTTAATCATGATGTCGATTCCACAAGAGCACTTTCGAGCGATCATCTTCAATGAATGGCGCTGCGGCACAGGAGCAGTGGAAACCGTCAACATTATCAGCATCGCATTGGGAAGGGACACCACTTCCATCATCAGTGCCAAGCTCTGGTTCGCAGGCTTCGAGGAGGAGACACGGCTTCCGAAAGACAAGACAAGGTTGGGAAGCCCCCAAACAGTGGAAGACTCCACCGTTCTCGGCGCTGTCGAAGAGGATCCGGAGGTTAGCACCCGCAGCCTTGTGATAAGACTCGGGTGCACCCATCCCACAGTCCTCGGTCCCCTCCACGCCCTCGCCACAGGAAAGTGCCGACTCGATGGATCCCTCATGTCTTGACCGATAGCACGCGGTTCAGGCGGGTACCCATTTGTCAGTTTCTCCTTCTTTGTCCGCACCGAAAGTTTTTTGGAAGGCATGATTACGAGAGATGAGAGTTGGGTCCTCCACGACATGTTGTATTATGAGCCGCTCCGCAAGGGCATACCGTTACCGGCAGCATTTACGCCAGTCAGCTCCAGAAACTAGCGGACGCTGTTCAAGAAAAACGACCGAGACGAACTTCTGTCCACCTACTCCACGATGACGCCAGGCCCCACATAGCTAAAGAGACCCGTGCAAAATTGGAAGAGCTGATCTGGGACGCGGTTCCCCACCCATCCTATTCCCCTGACATTGCCCTCTCTGATGACTATCACTTACTTCATCCCCTCAGGCATTCCTAGCGAAGAAAAAATTCACCAAAGTTGAAGACGTTGAAAGAGCGATGAGCGATTTCTTTGACTCTCAGGTCTGCTCAGTTCCGAGAGAAGGGAGTCGCCGACCTGCCCGTTAGGTGGAACTCTGTAGTGAGCAACAAGAATGGGTATATTGGTGAGTAATTCCATTGTACACGGAATAAGGAAGTGAAGCAAAAACTCAGGACTTTCTTACCATCCTAGTGCTCAGCTATTAAAAAATAGAAGTTTGTTTAGTTCCCATTTTTTTAGAGTTTACTATGGAGTGGCAAGAATCGTGTGAAGAACCGATACTGGACGACACAAGTATGCGCCCTCTACCTCGGCATTTTAAATATGTCTACCGTGAATAAGCAACAGAGAAAAATTACTTCTCACTCCTTATCAATTTACCATACTTAATGATAGTACCAAACAAAAAGGCAAGGCGAAATGGACAAGGCGGCTGTCGAATGAAACGCCATTGTCACAAGTTGGGCTTATGTGGCATAATTAGGCATCATATGTCATACAGCTCCACTGTCATTGAATTTTTTACGATTTGGTTTTGGAGTCATTCATGAGCCTTTTAAGGGATCAATTTCTTCAGCTGTGATTTTTTTCTTCTGGAACTCACTCATCTTTTCGAAATGTGACTATAAATGAACCTTTGAATAAAATTTGAAATGGTGTGCCTTTTCTCTCCGTAAATTGATAACATGAGAAAGGACAGTGCTTCCTAAGTCTTCCTAAGTCCAAGATCAAGGTCAGTCTCATCGTGAGTAATACAAGCTGCAAAATATGATACCTGCCAACTAGTCAAGTAATATTGCTGTGCCACGTCCGTAGCTCTACTGTTGCCTACATCGGGTGTCCCCCAAAAGGCCCGTCGCGCTGCGAAGGAAGAGACGCAGACGCGGCATAGGACGAGTCGCAGCGCGTGCTGTGCGATATGACACGTAAGTATGGTACACTCTACTTTAAACTGACGCTTAACCGCTACAGTATGCGCTGCGTGAACCTCGTCCTTTGCCTCGCGTCTCTGGCGTTCTTCCCCTTGCCGTGGCGGCGGGCCTCTTGGGGGACCGCCTCCAGCATCAAAATATGCTGTCGTTTTTGCTGTTTTGGCAACCAGATATCTATTGCTTGATAACTGTTCACCTCAACCTCAACTATGACAGGCCGTCTCGTCCAAAGGGAAGATCAGTGATAAGAAAGAAGGGTCTAAAAATCAGGGGAAATTGCTAGCGGACCTCCTGAGGGTGCTGAACCGCCGAACAGCGCAATGTTGACAAAACGAAAGATTTGAGCTCGCATGGCTCGTTTCGGGCCGCGCGTTGGCGGTACGCCACCGCGGCAATTCTAATCCCGTCGCTGGCAGGTTCTAATGCGTGGCGAGGTGTTTGATCAGTAGAGTAAGAGCGGTAGCGTTGAAAGAGCAGCGCAGGCGATGAGAGGCGCATCAATGCGCAAATCAACGGGCAAGGAAGGGGTCCAATTTCTTGGGTTTCGGACCTTTTCAAATGGTATCTTCTTCATCCCTGCTCCACTGACCACCTCCACCCTTATTTCCAATGAACTAAGCTTTCATCGTTATTCTGCCCTCATCCAGACGGTAAGCACACGAAGTGCTTGTGAACTTTATGAATACCTTTCAATCGAGACAATCCCAGAGAGGAATACCAAACTATATAAAAACTATACGCATAGAAATCGAAACGGACAACGGCGGAGCTGAAATAGTATGAGCACAAGCGAGCGCCATAGAGCTGCCAGTCTTCATCGTCCTTTTAGCTTGGTGCCTGAGGTCCAGCCAACGCCGTGCAGCTTCCGCTTAATTTGCGCGATTGACGCGATTTGCGCGAAACCTGCGACGGATCGCAAAAATTGCAAGTGTGTGAACACTGAATATGAAACAATCATGAGCAGTCGTCATTCAGCCATCACTATCAAGCAGAAGTGGCGGCAGGATTGGAGAACACCTTGCAGTATTGATCGGGCACTTGTGATTTCCGTGACCCGTCGCGTGAATCGCGTGAATCGCGCAAATCGCGAAAATCAGCGAAACCTGCGGCGGATCGTGGACTCTGACACTAGCCTTACACGATCATGTCAACTTCACTACAATATTTCTGCGATCAGTTAAACGACAACGCTCCAAATGGAGCGGCACTCTTAAGCTCTTGCGGTGGTGGACTGAGCCTTTGGAAAAAAACGATTTTGTTGAAACTTCAGGCTACTAATAATATTTAAGGACCTAAAACTTCGTGAGCAGAGGAATAACTTAAAATCAAAACTCCGCACCGCGTTGGTCTGTCCTGTTTCAGACACATACGATTTTTTATTCCTTCGGTGTCAGTTCCATTACCACTTTTACTGCACAGACCAACAGCAGAGAAATCGCTGAAAGAAAACGAAGCGAACTAAATAATCGAGAAAAACTTTGGTGCACTTCGAACAAACTCGCAAATCGCGTACTCGAGTTGTTTTTTTACAGTTGTCAGTTTTACACATTTTCGATGGTGCGTGTAAAAATCGCAACAGCTCATCAGTACGTCCATTCATTACTGCGTAAACTACGCCACTAAATCACTGGTCACACGTTTGATATAAATAGCAAAGAAAAGGTGATTCTACATGCTTGAATTTGCTTCCTTCTATTGCATGTCTCTGTATTCTCCTTCCTGTAAACATTTACCAACACCTTACAATAGGCGTTGAATACTGAACACCCATTTAGCCAACATGGGGCTAGATATCGTATTTGACGCTAAGCACGATGTTGAGTCTAGCTGGCTGGAGTGGATTCATGCTTTAAACTGCTGCATCTCGAGTAAGTCGCAGAGTTATGCTTGACCGGCCAAAGTTTTCACATCACGAGCTTTGACCTCAAGAGCATCATCGCTATCGTGATTGTCTAACTGTTCACATTTGGATATATCTTCTATTATGGAAAAAGGGCGGAAGTGGTGCAGTGACAAGTGGCGCGCTCACCACGCGAGCGGTCCGGGATCAAATCCTGGGTCGTGAGTCGCCCGGGCCAACCAAGCCTTCCATCCCTCCGGGGTCGGTTAATTGGTACCAGACTTGTCTGGGAGGATAAAAACACTGACTTGTACATCGGCTGGCCCCCGCAAGTCATTGTATAGGCCACATCGCATTCAAACGCCACTACGAATGTACAAATGGAAGTAGAATGCGTGCCGCATCCCAAAAGGGATTGATCAACGGCAAATGCTTTATCCTTTATCCTTTATCAGCCTTAGCAAGAGAAGTCGCCCAGCTCGTAGCCGTCAACCTTGAAAACATTCCTGCTTCAACCTTAACGCGGAATCCTTCTGAAGCTGGTAGTCGAAGGCTTGGTTGAGGTCAATCACAAAGTCGAAGTGAGCCTCGGCTGTGGATTTTTCTCGTAGAGCTGACTTCAAATTCAATCCCACCAATGACCTTGGGATGCTGGTTTTTTTCCGGAAATAAACATCACATTCAGTTCTGAAAGTTCTGCACAAGGACCGCTATCTGCATGTGCAGTCTCGTGCGCTTTTAGCTCAAGTTGTAGCTACCGCTGAGGCCATGATGTTCAATTGCTGCGACATGTTTACGAACGCTATGATCGAAGTCCCTGTTTAAGCTACCTCGACTCTGGATGGCACATATCCGAGAAACTGCATGAAAAGAAAATTTGGCAGAGGGCGTCGTGCCGGCAGTCCAAAGGCCCTGTTAATAGCGACCCGTGCTGGTGTTTTCACATCAAGCATTCTGACCTATTTGTGCTGCGTTCAGTTTAATCCCCTCGTCCTTTAATTAATCACCCCCTCATAGTCGCTATGTGAGCATATGCGAGGAGCAGCCATATCCTCCAGAGATTTAGAATTGATGCGTTGAACACAGAATATCTTGAATATCAACAGAATGGCATCTAATCACTGCAAGGTGGCGTAATACTTGCAAAACTGTGAACTGAATTCATCAAAATGTTTTGGTAAAATTTCGCCAGCAAAATTCCAGCAGAACGTTCTGAAGGCAGAGGAATTGATGAAGGTTTTCATCGCGGACTCAGGGTATCGAAGGTAGAGCAAAAACGTTCACTGTCAAATAAAATGAAGGTCATAAAATTCAAATAGAGCACGGGTCGCGATTGGATTCTCAGAAAAATTCTCTCCTAGGCAAGGGCAGTAGGACTCTCAATCACAGATGGTGGTACTGCCGTGGCTTGAAACCGCGCGACAAAGGAGCCAGTGCCTTCGCTTCTCCGCTGCGACCGCTGCCATTGACGTCTGCGCCCTCTCGCGTTCAACGTGCTCTCTCGTGTTTTCCTTCCCCCACAACACTGTGTCTTTTCATCGTAGCACGTTCAACCTAAAGAGAATAAATCCCAGTGTTTTCAATGGAATTTTTGCTTGCTCTAAGGATCTTTTTTGTATTTTCTGGGCAACTTTCGAGCAAAGTATACACGAATTTGATCGCACCCCGGCCTTTAATGGTTATTATTGTGCATTTAGTGAAAACTTGAAAGCATAAAGGAATTATAGAGATCACATCAGGCTACCTAATGAGAGGCATATACATAGCGCATTTCCACGAGAATGATCTCTGCTTCTAGTTGCTGTTGTTTTTGAGGCTTGAATTTTGCGGATTTTTTTCAGATTCAAGAAGTATGCTTACAAATCTGATCATCGTCACAGCTTCTATTGCTGTCGTCGTCCGGCACCGGTGCGGCATCGCTCGTCGCACAATCCTTGTTCAGGAGGTCGCATATCACTAGTAGAACGTCACCGGACACATTTGCATCCATGTTAATGTGAGTTGAGACTTCTTGTCAAAATTATAATTATCAAAGCAAATGCACAAATTTAACCGGTCATATTCAGCAATAGCTATCATATAAGTCAAAACGGTTACTACAGATACCTGAAAATTGAACCACGCGCCACTTATAAGTGACTCACTTCACGTGTGGTGGTAGGGGAAGGGGGAGAGGGGGAGCGATCGAACCCCTCAAACGGAATTGTTGTACCTTTCTGGAATACATTTCAGACGCGATGGTTGAACTTTATTTTCGGTCAGTTAATCTCAACCAGAGGATACAACAGACTGCCGTCATCTCTCTTGAAAATGTACCTTGGAAAATGTATCCAGGCCTTCTCCAAATTGTAGCGGCAAATGGGCAAGACAGGCAAACTAGACACTTGCCGTTTCTTCAGACAATCTTCCGCACCACATCTTGATGATATTTTAGAGAGTATTTTGACAGAGGAATTGGAGTATGTCGACCGGTATGAGAAACCATGCTGATCCAACAAAAAAACCATCGGTATAGGCTTAGTCCGACTTTCGAGCGAAATCGCGCACAACTTCGCGACAACCCCAAAATTTCTTTTTCTGTTCATTTAAACTCCCATTTGGAAGTTAGAAGCAATTCTGGTGGGAGGAAGTCGTTTTATTGAGACGAAATTAAACAGCTCCGTTACCGAAAAATGGTCAGATCTCTCATAGAACAACGAATAATGTTGTGCACTAGCGTGGAAATCTTGGGGCAAATAAGGCAAGTTTTTGTGCTGGCTTAATTGTTACCATCCTGCATCGGAGAGGCGAATCATGCCGAAATACAGCCCGGTACTCCAGGATAGCTATTTGGCTTGCAAACTTCTTTTCAAAAATTCTTACCACATTGCAATAGAGCACTTATGGTTAGCCAAAAGTCAAGGGAATGTTTTCTGCTTGACTGATCGAGCCCATGACTTGACTGTTTGAGCCCCTTGACTGATTCAAACTGGCTGGTTGCGGGGCCAGTTACTGACGATTTTTTGTCATTTGTCATATATTTATTGAGGACTTCATGCCTTCAATAAAGGGTCGAGCGGAGAAAAAAGACCCGTTGCAGAAATTTTGATGATAAAAATTGGTAGAGGATTCTACGTATGAGAGACGCCTCCATTCTCGACAGTCCAACCCTTCTTGAAGGCACACTCCGCAATCGGGCCATTGAACCAATCTCTCCGTGAATAATTTGCTCGGTCGTCAAAGCACATTCAGACCATTTTCGCGGTTTGGACGGGTGGAAAGGGCGGTAGGGACTCGAAGCTCACAATCGCGGACACCTCAAACAACCGTCTTGCCTCTATGCCTTTTTCTATGTCTTGCTCCCAACTGTGCTTTTTCGTCATCAGCTTCGTTCTCGCGCTTCAACTCTCGATGTCTTTCAGATAGTCCGATCGTCCACTGAAAGAAAGGCCTTACGAGGAAGACGTTTGCTGGTTTCTTTTCCCATTATTTCGTCATTGACTAGTTAATTGGGTGCTAGTGTTTCATTGTTATTTACCTCCACATTCAACCCGTTTTTGTTGTTGTTACGGACCATGCCTTTAGGGTCGATCCAGGGAGTTTGAGTAGGAAACACCTTGAAGAGAGCTCAGGAGAGTTCAGGAGTTCATAGTTTCATCGAGAAGGAGGCTTCTATCTATAAACTAAATTCACTCTGCTCCAACGGAGTGCTGGGAAAGCTAAGGAACTCCTCATGTGAGCTCGTCCATTTTCACGTCGACCTCACCCAGAGTTATCAAGAGAATAGACCTACTAAAGCTTTGTTGGCTGATTTTTAGTTTTCAATTAGAGCGCACAAGGAATCAGCGCTCAAAAAACTAAAGGGTACCTCGTTGCGGAATCTCATTTTATTGTTCTTAATTTTCATTTTTTCCTGAAAAAACAAGGAAAACTTATACATGGGCCCCATGGGGCAGCGCCAATAGGACGAGTTCACTAATGGTTTGTTTAGGGAACGTGACAAACGCGAGCGGCTCCATGTGCGATCGAATGGACCTCCTGGAATCAGTCCGGAACATATCAGCAAAGCCCGTTCGTTACCGGTTCTACTTCCCCCTATTACACACGATACCCTAAGGAGACGTCAATCTAACAACGCTAAAAAACGATTAGTCTACGTTATCCATAAACCTATCTATATCAGGCGGGGTAGAGTTGTCCCTGAGCCGTATCCCTCCGAAACTTTTTCGGAGTACTCAGAAGAACAGGAATACCTACCTCAGAAGACCCCAATGTTCACACCAGGTCAGGGTCAAAATGTAAACGTTATGCCATCCAGTGCTCCTTATGGCCCGTCCAGCTCATCTGGCCCATCATTTAGCCAGACATCCGTTCAAGAAACGCCAGTAGGA
>MU883308.1:0-10345 GCA_036418205.1 Ostertagia ostertagi
CGCGTATATCCCCTCCCCCTCCCCCTCCCCTAGAAAATGAAGCAGTGGGATTATAGGTAGAGGTGGGGAAATTGGTTGAAATTTAGGGAATTTTGGTAAATTTTTGCTGTTTCAGAGTGGGTATCTTACACCCCTCCCCCCCTCCCCCCCCGCTCGACGGCATTTTTGGAGGAAAAAGTGGGCGGAGTTTGGTGGGTTGAGTGGTACCAGAATTAAATACTATAGAGAGGAATATGGTGGTCGAGGTGTCGAAAAGGGGGTCGTACCAAGTCCACCTTGGGGGAGGGGGTCGTAAAAATTTTTGAAAAAGTAACAACGATAGGACTGACCCTGCTCCCAACCCTCTTCAAACTTCTGTCGTCATAACAAACGGTTGACCGCCTGCCTCCACTCCCCATCCCCCCGCGCTAGAGGCTGACCCATTGACACACCGTTCCTGACAAATTTTTGCAATCCATGTTGGAGCCTCCAAATTGTCGCGAAATTACGAGGATGACATGTTAATCGACGCTGGTGCCATTTGGACACAATTTGGAGGCGCCAACATAAATTGCAAAAATTAGACATCACGGAGGATCGAACTTTGGACCATCTCTTCACTATTCTGACCTTCCTAGAAGCGTTCAGGAAAAACGGACCATGGTTTTGTGTTCCTCGCATGAGTCTCTACAAAGTGCAGGAAATCATTTTGGAAAAGCGCTCCATGTCCTGAAAGACCTTCCTTGTAAGCGCGGTCATTGCCCGTGCTAACCCATTTATTCGCGGCATATTCAAAATCATTCTAACCTAAAAAATTGTGAGGAAGTGTGAAATCACCGAAGAACGAACCATCAAGGACCAGCCATCCGATTCAGATACCCCTACAGAATTTATCATTAAATACGCACAGCTTGCGAATAAGAGTCCTGAAAAGGAAGACGCATTCCCTAATCTAGAGCGGCAGTGCGTCAACTTCCAACAAATTCTGGCAGAGGGCTAGAAATACGGCACACATTGTCGGCCCTCAGTCTTAGTCACATCTGTAGATTAGTATAAAATATTTAAAAACTTGAGATATTGGAAATAAGGGTTTATGAGAAAGGGTCATCCTGAAACTTGAAAGCACCTCCTACGACTCATATTTCGAGCTTTCTAATGTTTTTTCTTGCTGAAGGTGTAAAGTGAGAGTGAAGCTCATAAAACATCACCAAACAGACGTCAAGTCACGATCTAAGCAAATACAACGAGAAAAAAGGCTAAATAAATGAAGCTATCAATCGAACTCGCCTCTTCTTTACATCCTTTTGATCCCATTTGAACTCTAACGAATCCTTGTCGGCCATCTGAAAATTTCCAATAGTTTATCGTCGGTTCATCGATTTTTGTAAGAAAAACGAGGCGTTGCGAGGAAACACATTGTGAAATGGCGGCCAGGCGAAGCCGACAAACATCGGCATCGATGCTGTTTGAGAAACGTCACACTAGCCATCATAAAAGGGCACTCAAAAAGCAACAAATTCACTTTTATTGGAAAAAGATGGATGAAAATGTGGGAAAGATTTCCTCGATGGAAAAATTGTAGATCTGATGAACGAGCCTGAGAATTTGGAAGAATCGGCGAAAGGGTATTGGAAGGACCAAACCTTCATTGGCTGAGAATAATTTAGGAAAATAAGGGGTTCATGCCATAAAAACTTTAAAGGGGGAATATGATTCTGTACGTAAGGACACGATCGTAAACTATCCTATCCCCTCTACCATGTAAAGCATGTTTGGTATGTTTGTTGTTGTCCGTTTGTTAGTTTGCCATGCAGTCCACAAGCTCGTTACGCTTGGAGCCCCGACGAAAACTGTGAGAGGATACGGATGGGGGAATTTTCCCACAGGCGTTACTGAAACAGGGCTCAACTGAAAATGCCCTCATGGAATGATATGGCTCGCGAAGCGAGCTAGCAACTCCATTCTGTTAAGACTAGGCATTTGCCTGAACTGCTTACAACGAATCTCCATCCCGACGTAGTTCCCATCTCAATATTCTGTTTGCCTGAGTATTGCTACCAGGCTTCGTGGTGTTTAGTGGCGGCACAGCGTGTGCTGTAAATAAATAAATAAATAAATAAAATAATTAATCAATAAATTGTTTAACAACAATAATTACATTTCTGAGTATTTCAGTGAAATTATTATGTTTAATATGCAATCAAATTGGATTAAATCATCTTTCTTCTACATTGAAATTCTTCTGCCCATCAACTCCGATCAGGTTTTTTTTTCGAAATTCCTTGTATTGCTCCAAGAAAAAAAAACCCCGCTTTTATAGTTATTAAAAAAACTAGATCAAGTAAATAATCAAAACATAACAATACAAGATAAATAAAGGAATACCGAAAAGAAAATAGATATAATCGATAAAACACCGAAAATACATATGAATTACATGTTATTGATAACTAAACATCAGTACATCAATCAATGTTTACTGCATTAATATTTTCATATATCATATACAATAGTATTTCGAGAACACTCAAAAAAATCTTTAAGTTCCTTCCGGAATGTTCATCTACATCCAGGTTTTCCCATGCGCCCTGATATATAAATAATCCAATAAACAAATAAACAAATAATAAAAATACATAACTTTCAAGATTCCCATGTACACATAGTATGCATCAAGCCACAAGTCCATGTTGTATCTTGTCTCCGCGAACAGTCATAGGCTAACGAAGGGCCTGGTTTTTGGAACCCGAGTGCCTCTACAGCGTCGAAACACAGCGTCTGTGACTTCGCAAGCTGATTGGATGTTTCGTGCACAAAATGAAAGTGAAAATGCGGCAGAAAACACTACTTCTGGAAGGTTATAGGCAGATATAGAATGGTTAAGAATTTGATGAAAGTTAGCTAACTTTGCTAATCAAAAAAAATTATTGTGTTTTTAGTGTTCGTTTGAGAAACTCAATGAACCCTTTGGAAAAATTTGCACTTGATTTTACACTCACCTAAGAGAGCGTGCAAAAACCGTTTCGAAAATGTTTTATGACCTGAGGGTTCTTCCCGCGGTCAACCGCGGCGTTAGGTTGAATTCGAATTTTTTCACGATGCTCCTCACTTCTAGGGGGTCTTGGTGCGATCTCCTATCACCCTCGAACCGTCGTCATCATGGCTGTTCCCATGGTATCTGGTCCTGTGGCCAGTCGACTACGCCCATTTCTTTCTTTTTCATCATGGTAAAATGGATGTCGAGGTGGAGGGGGTGTATAAAAGGGAAACCCTTTAATTTTGTCCACTTCACGTTCTTTTCGTTAATTTTTCGGCGAATTCGTCAAAAATATCCCCTTCTACTGCAGCTGCAATTCCTTCAGTTTCCCAAAAATTCGAACCCCACGTCGACCTTTTGACCATCACCAACCCCAATTACGAACTCTCTTCCCAAGAATCGCAAATACGACCCCCGTTGAGATCGGACGAACGATCAGTTGACCTTTGATCTTCCTGGTTGGCAACACAAAAAGGCGCTGAGTATGTACAGCCCTTTCCATACCAATAAATTCTTTTTTTCGCAATGAGATCGGTCAAGTGGTTCAGTGCCTGATAATAATGTAATTCGATTTGAAATAAATTGAATGGGTCTGCATTTATGAAATATTGTATGTACTTGACGTTTTCAATTACTTGGACGACTTCGAATAACATGCTGGTACACGGTGAATTCTAGAACACCTTCTAAATTAGCTTGTTATTGGGTTCTCTCAGGGTTTCATCACCATCATTTCATTGAGTAACCTAATTATCTCGTCACTATCTCGTCTTCTTTTTAGAAAAAATACAGACCATATGAAGATTTAGTGAAAAACAATGGGCAAGGTGATGCAATTTGTATGCACGCGGTTTCTCTGGATACAAGCTTTTCTGGTTGCTTTCCTGGTTGTTCAAAGTTTTACTACACTATATTAGTTAGCTAGCAAGGGGTTGATGTGGTGTAGTGGCAAGTACGCTTACCAGGCGCGCGGCCTGGGGATCAAATCCTGGGTCGTGAATGGGCCAATCAAGCCTTCCATCGCCCCGGGGCTCGGTTAATTGGTACCAGACTTGTCTGGGAGGATGAAAAACACTGACTTGTACATCGGGCTGGCTCCCCGCAAGTCATTGTATAGGCCACATCGCATTCAAACACCACTACGAATGTACAAATGGAAGTAGAATGCGTGCCGCATCCCAAAAAGGGATGTTGAACGAAATGCTTATCCAATGTACCATTTAAGCCCTATACATGATGGAAACTGTTGATTATTAAGTAGCCCTCAGCTCTCAAAGAGATAAAACTTGCGTCTGAATAGTATCGAGATAGTCGAACGTACTATGCCCAAAAACTCGGCCCAACGACACATTTAATAACCATTCCGACACACACAACTCGGATGCCAGTATTCAGCGATGGATGTCAAACATAGAGATTTTTAAGCGATATCCTTTTTCGAGTCTATATCTATTTACTATTTATTTTGATTCAGTGAGTGGACTCCCCGAATCGCTTTTCTTCATGTATTGATACTGCAGAACGCATGCCAGATAGATTAGGATAGGTATCCGTTCCACTCCATGACATAACATCTTAGTAGGAAAGCAGAATGGCATTGTCCTATAATATTAAGTTGTTAATACAGAAACAAAAATGCACATGCCAGTATAACCACTCATTTTTGGTTTAGACCACGCCTCCAACTTTCGATTGTGCCTAACAACGACTTGCAGATGAACAGTCGATGAATAAATCAGTATGATTGTTCTCTCAGACAAATCTGGTACCAATTAGCTACCCCAGTGGGATTTAGCGCCTGATTGACCTGAAATAAAGGTCGCGCATCGAGGACTTGCAGTCCCTTGACGAACTCGATAGGGAGTTGCAACAATTTCACCTACTCCATCTGTAAGCACTTTGACTCAAAGAAAAACCTCAATTGCAAGAGGTGATATATTAAGTTTGTTATATTATTCAGGGAATGGCCAGGTGACGCTGTTTCCCACGTGAACGGTCCAAGAGACTGAAAATCTTGATGGAACCCGTCCGGGCCAAAACGTAGATTCTCTTGATACCCTTCGTGGCCTACTTTGTTCCAGCGAAACTTGTTATTGGGCGGGCGATAACGCTGACTTGGACATGCGGCTAGCCCCCCCCTCAAGCACTCGTCCATCTCGCGCCTTAATTGTATCAACGGTTTTTGAACAGGTGTAGAATGCCATGGCGCTACCCCAAAAGGAATGCGATCAACATCGAATGTGGTTCCCTTTAATTTTGTGATGCCGAGAAGCTATTTAATTGAGCTCTTAAAGCCTCACATTGTCGTCATAAACTTATGTACTTATTTATAGTAAAAAATAATCATAACACAATAAACAAAAAGCATTCGCGTGATTATCATTCATGTCCATTTCAAGGGTTCGCCAATGCTGACAATTATTTATTTCTACGAAACGCATTTCATGCCATAGTTAGTTCGCAAATACTAGGTGTGTAATAAATAATAAATAAATAATAAACAATATTAAACTATACATTACGATATCGAATATATTGCCTCTGTTAATAGAAGATGTCTGGAAATCCTTCAGAAAAAGTCCGTGGAATATGAAGAGAATAAAATAAAGTTCATAGAACAAAAAAGAGGAAGTGTGAAAAACTTTCGCGGTGTGGCTGAGTAAGCCGACTGAGCGTCGTTGCAGCAGAGCAGCTGAATCTGCAAATGAGCCGCAAATCTCTCGGTCAATAACCGCGCACAAATTGCCATCCACCGCAACCAAATCACACCAGCTGACTGAATCAACACTCAAACAATACATAATTGACTGGTGGAGAGGAAGTGGATGGCTGCGAAACGCGCGCGATGAAGTACGGCTGCACTACGCACGAGGCACCGCCTCAGACAGCAAACGCTAATGGACCACCCCTATAGGGGCGAAAGCCAGAGGGAGGAGCCATATTTACCCTCGCCACGGCGGACGGCTGGTCGATGTCTCCGGGCTCACGGTCCCCAAAGAGGAATTATGAAGTCATAGACGTGCCAAGCCAATAGTGCTGATTCAGTGACACTGATAAGGGACGGCGCAGCGAAATCATCGCCTTCGAGAACCGGATTTGCAATGATATGGATACGCAAAGGCTTAGAAATCAGACCCATGCAGCGAAATAAACAAGTAAACAAAAGGGAAAATGTCGGTCTTACCGATCATTTCGAAGGACATGAGCTGTACTAAAATGCCTGCATTAGTGAGAAATGCTTATGAAGTGATAAGATTCATAGTCAATACAAATAATTGGAAAGTAAAGGGTACATAATAAATTAGTAGATGAATTAGAATCAATCGATATATCGATTGAAGAGAGTAGTGTTGAGGAGTTTCAGAAGGGTAACGATTTTCTTCAGTGAGTCATTGGACATGAAATGATAGCGGAGTTTTGTTCCTCTGGAAAAAGCCGTGCGCTTGACTTCTGTTCATTTCATCATACCCCACAAATGGCTGTGGGGATTTCGGAAAGATTTCACAATGGCCATCAATTTTTTCCTCTCAAGTGAAGTGGGGTAAGGTACCTTATACTTGATGGGAAAGCCACACGTAACGGGTAGGGTTGAGATTTGACCCAAGAGCAAATATTTCAGCCCAGGGGCGGCTCCAGTTGCTGTATTGAGTGCACCCTGTGAAATTCAGTAATGAGCAATCAGCGGTTGACCACAAACTGTTTAGCTAGCATGAATTCGTAATTTTGCCTAGAGATATCAGATTGCACGTGCTCTCTGAATTAGTGCAGTGGCAGGAGAGAGGATCGATTTTCGGAAGAGATTACTAGTGGCATAAAAACTCAGAAAAAGGCAACTAGAGGAGAGTCAGAATAAAGCTGGAATGGGGCAGTTGCATTCACTCCATTAATAGAATTTGAATGAGATAAATGCAACCGTTTCCATTTAGGATAATTGACCTGGATGTCGCGAAATGCGCATTTGGTTAACCTTGCAGATGCGATTGAAGGCATCTTTGGCCTCTACAATGGCCTTGGAGTGCCAATCATTGTTGCGAGTCCATGGCTAGCCTTAAATATTTATTTATTCGTTTATTTGATGCACGCATAGGTGCGCTGTATAATATCGCATATCTCGTGTACAGTAGAAGGCCTGATCGACCATGACGCGCATGGGAAAAGAGCTACCATATAACTAGAGAGAAAATAATTTTTTATTCACGAGTTCGAGTCCCGTCTGGGGCGAAAGTTTTGTTCACAACCCAGCATTCTTGTGAAACATTCGCAAGGCGAACTGCGGCCAAAAACAGCAGTTAACAAACAAAAACAAGTCAAATTTATCAAACAATCTTCCAAAAGAACAATGGTCCTACCACCCACTCTTTACCCTGGAAACTCGAGTTAGGCGGAGGCGCTAGGGACAACACCCACTCCTAACGGCTGGCGTCGAATGCGGAACTGAACAGGATGTTAGTTACCCTATCGCCTTGACATCATTTAATAATCGTATGCACTATTAGTTTTATAAAAAATATCCAAATACTCTTTGTAACCATTCATGCGGCAGCCTAATGCATCGTATAGTTATATGGTGAAACTATAAGTTCGGTGGGGGGGCACTCCCTTCATCTACCTTCCTTATCTATCTGCACTTCTAAAGAGCATCCTTCGGGCTTAACACTATGGATGAGGTGAGAGGTAAAGGACTCACTTTGAGGGAACGTTTGGTAAGGGACGACGTACATATGCCCTACATCACGTCAGCGATGCTTTCACTCCTAGGCAATTTAGCTATGAGGCCACTCCGGCTTATATCCCTTGCTCCTCCGCATAGGATGCCCTACCCTAGTTTAGAACCATTTTCTTGGGCCACGGCAGGCTGAAATCTGAGAGCACCTTGGAAGTACTTCCATACTTCGATCTTTATCAGGATTGATTTCAAATGAATCGATTCAGGGTCAAAAAACTCTTATCCTTAGTATTGGAGAGGGCAATCGAGTACGCCCGCCCCCCCGCACTGGAGTTTCATCCCATTATATTTCATAAAATTAAAACCACGATGACTGCTAGATTAGATAATGATCTGAACCAGGTCCGAGTGAGTAACTGTGAAAATTGTTTGAGAATGCGTAGGCGGCAGCCTCATGCGTGCCCGCGCGTTAGACAGTTTGTACATTTCAAGAATTACCGCGTTTCAAATTCTCAGATCAATTCGTTTAAGGCAACCGTGTAAAATAAATATTGAGACTCAATATTTTTCTTCGACGAAAAAGCGAAAACGTAAGCGCGCTCACACCAAGGGACATGCAGGAATAAAATTCTAATTTAGTTTCTTGAACTTTATTATACAAACCCCTCCTCGAAAAACAATAAAAATCAATATGAACTTGGGCGCGAAGGTAACCAGTAAGTGCTCTGGGAACTCTGAATAGATGGGTGTGCCGGCGGCAAAGCCCACCTCTCATATGTTCGTTCATTGGTTTTTCAGCTGGCGTGCGCTCATGTGAAGAAACCGGTCCAGCTGGTGAATTCACACGGGTATGTTGATAGCATCTCCTGCCCCTGCCGACACCTGGCAGAAACCAGGAAAACTCGCCCACATTAGTTAGCATGACAGCAAAAATTGCTGGGCTTAACTATGCGTAGTGGATACGTCTAGAAAAAAGCAAATAGCGCCCGCAAGGTTTTTTGGAGTGTCTACCGAGACGTAGCGATATGTCAGAAAGTGAGCGCTAAAGTGCAGCATAAGTGACAGATGTCATCTGGAATCGGGTCTCAAATCGAACGCAATTTTTCACGCATTACGAAATATCATCCGGCTTCTAAAAAACGGAAGCCGCTTTACAACGGCTTGGAACGAAAAAAGGGCCTTCTCGAAAGTGTTTTCTGATCCTCCAATAACTTTGAAGCTGTTTAGTTTGCTCTGCAAAAACTGATTGCTCAGTCAGCTTCAGCGAGGAAAGAACTTCTCGAAAAAACTCGGCAGTGGCGAGGCTTGTCATAGTGCCAACAAAAGCCTAAGAAAGTGAAAATAAGAAACTTTCTGAACACGAGATTAATGTGACTATGAAAACAAAGCGAATTCAGTCCTTATCATGAGAGCACTACTTTAAAAAAATGTGCCGGAAAAATGAGAAAAAAATGTCCAGAAGCTTCTACCATAGTTTTCCACACATATCCCACTACAGGACAATGCCAATTTCAACTGATTTTTCCTGAAAGGAAAAATTTATCTTTAAATTTATCTTATCAATTATCAAAAAAATCTTATCACGTAAATTTGCCCCACATCCCTACATATTTCCTTATTCGTTGCGGCGGAGGAGGGGAGGGGGTGGGGGTGGCAAAACAGAGTATGTGAACTCTCGCGTGGGTGGCTGAGCTGTTTATCCCACCGCGACCAAAATTATAAGGGTTATAAGGGTGAGTAGAGTAATGACTTGGACTACTAATGCTCACTGTATAGCTCCAGAATATTCTAAAAATAAGATCGATTCTGAGCAGAAATTGTGGGCATGGGCGTCCCATATGGGGACTGACCAATATGTTATTCCTTTAATCTAAAAATAAGATTAATTGAGTAATTTGTTTATTGTTCCTTCTGCTCCAGAGCTATGTCAGCTTCATAACCGCAATAGATGATAGGTGCTAGTGGACGAAGGTGTGGGTTAATTACAAGGGACGAGTAGGGTCACAGATAGGGTGGAAAATCACATCGATTGAGCGGTAGTGGCTGAATAGACATCGGAGACATCTAAAGCGTAAGGGCTTCAATTATTGCAATATTATAGCGTTTTTGGAGCCACTAGAATGAAGAGTATGCGTCACTTCAACCTCTTCCCAACTCCCCCCCCCCACAGCGTTTCCCAACTGTTTCAACCTAGTGGACCCTGGTCGGTGTCGTGCGTTTGGCGGTGAGGATGAGGAATGAGTGGGTTTCATCCCAACGCGTAACGCAGAAGAATGTAGTCCATACTCAAGATTTTACGTTTGATCCTCGGTCGAGAAATGGGAATCGAGATTACTATAACTAACCAAGGTGCTTGGGTTATTGCTTCCATTGATATTGAGGAGCTCCAATGGGAAGTTAAGCCTCGCGGTTTGCATTATTTATCGCCTATTCATCTCGCACGCTGCTTTGAACCCATTGGTCGCCTTAACAACGCTGTCGCTCAAAGATCATGCAGACTTTCGAAAACTAAATCCAGAGTGCTTTAGATTCTTATCCCACTCTTTGAAAAAAAAAACTGAAATTTCACACGGACGGAATTCAGTAAACAAAACATTTAATTTCTCTCTCATAGTGAACTTCCTTTTCTCTTTTTCTTCTTTGGTTAACATAGTCCTTAATAA
>MU883309.1:0-17975 GCA_036418205.1 Ostertagia ostertagi
CATTGGGTCTTGGTGTGTTTGGACTTTCACATTATGAGATTTGACTGAACGATCAGCCGGTATTTCCTAGTCAAATAAGTAGTGATCAGTGCTTCTTCTACCGCTTGTGAGAACTTCCATGGGAAGATCCTATAGGTTTCAATAACTGCTTTGTTCAGGTGGAGCTGAGGCGTCACGAAAGTCGCTCGAATACTTGTTGCAAAATCCTGGTAAAGGTACGTTCGAAGGCGTAGATGGCAAAACCTCTCCTGTCTAAGATGGTTTTCGAATATTAAATATTGAATATTGAATAATTTTATTTTCAATATTTCAAATTTTGTCCTCGCCTAGGTCGAGCAATCGCCATCGTCTTGGGAGGAGCGACAGAGGCACTGGACGCCCATCCTGGAACACACGATCTCAATTTGTCTTCTCGTCGAGGATTTTGTCGTTATGCCCTTAAATATGGGTAAGAGTGCATATGTGGCTTTACTTCCTCCCCTTCCGTCCCATACCCCCCCCCCTGAAGGTAGTCAGGTGCTGCCCCCACCAATAAGGTTCATAGAGCAACCCCCCTCCCAAGGTATTTCCACTGCAAGAAACTAATCTTTTCTGGTCAGTTTTTATGATAGACTCGACAAGGAGGCTTTTGCGGTGACACGAACATAGACTGCCCTTTCAAAGCATTATATGACCCTAGTACGCCTTCTGGCACTAACAATTTCGAGTGATATTCGAAAGTGTGGCGCATCGTGAAGAATAAAACGGAGACCCACCAGTCTGACCAGCTCTACGCTCTTTTCCACCTTGTTCATCCAGTCTTTAAGGTCCTTCTTCTTTAGTGCAGATCTTGTGCCGATGTACCACTTCGGCGAGAACGACGTCTTTGACCGCTGGGAAGGATACACACGTGGTACTCGCCTGAGGGAAATTCAGGTAACTTTGTAACCTATTCGGGGCCTGACATTGAAGTCTTCAGCATTTCAGACGTGGATCAAGAACAAATTCGGATTTTGTCCACCATTGGTAAAAGGTCGTGGCATATTCAATTATAGCTTGGGCATGCTTCCACATCGTAGACCCATCACGACAGTCATTGGAGCACCAATCAAGTATGAGAATTCAGTTTTTAATGAATAGCCAGGAAGAAGATGTGCATACGCATGTCGCAGTGTATTGGTTTGTCCAGAAATTCCTTCGATAATCTGGAGAAACTCCTTCAGAGAGTAATCCAACTGTTTAGAATCGTACTGTCTTTTGTGACGGTAGCCTGTCCTCGGGAGCCCCACTCAAACCTCACCTATGGGTAAGGGGTTTTGGGGAGATGCGGTTTTAGGTTTGGAGCTTAACTACGCTCCAGCGCACCTTTCCCCGCCATAAAGGTGTCCCTTGCTTCCTTCCAAGACATCAAATACAGTCGCGAAGTACTTCTCCCATCTGTTTTTGGTACCCTTTACTTTCGAAGGAGAATTCCGCGTTAAGGTGGAAGGTCGAAGAAGGAGAATTTCTCCTAGTGAGAAGGCAGGCGGACCTCTGAGAGTGTGGACCGACACGCACATCGCAGCGAAGGATATGCCTCCGGCGATCTAGCGTGCAACCCTCACCGGCTGGTACCCCTGTCGTAGATGTCTCTAGCCGGTCAGAGAGAGATTAACATCTGGAGGAGGACAGCACCTGAGAGTCGAATCAATGCGGACAGTCGAGAAAGTGGTCCCGTTACGCCTTCTAGGACGATTTGTCTTATTTTTCTTTTCCTTCCATCACTACCACCACATCTACCTTAGTTTTATCTACCTTAGAGTCTAGTTACCGAAGATGTCCATGGTGTTCTATTCGCACATCTTTGCCAGCCTTTTCACTTTATGGGGAGGGAGGGGCGAAGGCAAATATGTCCAGGCTGATATGTTGGTTGGCAAAACAGATTGATCTTAGCCCCATTATCAGCTAAAGTACGGGCCAAACTTGTCCTTTGTCCTCTCTTTCGCCACAAGGAGAAAAGGATTCTACAAGAGGAATAAAATGAATAGTTCACTTCAAAAGGTTTGAACCTTGTTATCTAGTCTGCTCTCCATACGTTTACCTTCAGAGTTACACAAATTGAGGGGCTGAGACTATAATCCACAGGAACAAGAAATAGACGTAGCTTCACGGCAAGGGTACTGCAGAAAACCTTGTTGATCTGTTTGAGCAGCATAAAAGCCTACATGACATTCCAAAGGATGTTCATCTGACTATACATTGATATTTTGCGCAATATTTGTATACAGAGTTTATAGTGCATGTGATGATATTTTATCGTATAACTTCGTATATAATTAAAAATTTATTTTTAAGATTTGGTTGAGCTCACGATTCAGTTTCAGTTTTGGTTATCAATTTGGTTTCGATTAATTGATGAGTCAAGATTCGGATGGTATTACATCCTTCCAAAAACAGACAATAGTCGGAGGCAGATACCACACTAATCACGACGGCCTCCGCAAAATGTAAATGTCTTCTGCCAATAAAATGACTAGCTGGCTGCACTTGTATTTTATCACTTATCAGTTGTTCCGAATTACAACAGTCATTTGCAAACTATCCATTCTCACGATGAACCACAAAATTACACGAATTTAATACTTAGGCCGAACGTCACTTGTTTATGTAGTCTGAACTCGACAGATCTGATTGGGAAACAGTATGGTCCTTGGCTTGGCTCTGAATCGCACGTGGTGACTTGTTTTATACGGCGGTGTTTCAAAATTGTCCTGAAAACGGTTTAATGTTCACTTGGCTGTTGCGAACCGCCTTCACATACCGAAACTCGTCAGGGCATCAGTTTCGAAGTCGTACAGAGATATTGAGGGTTTCCCCAATCATTCAGTGCACTAGCATACATTAAACGGCTATGCTCAGGGCTAGTCTGAAGTAAGAATTCAAACTGGTCTGACAGACAGATCTGAATGGGAATCAAAATGCACGGCGCAGACCGCAAACATTGACCAACTCTGTCCACCATTTCCCATATTTTTTGAGTTTCGTTCCAAAGCTAAAAAAAAAGAATTGAGTGACACTTGTATCACTCGCATCAGTGACGTCGTGAGGGAGGAGAGGAAGTTATTCCAGGACGGGAATCTCTAGCGTCAGCGTGCTTAGTACTCTGCCTTTGATTACAAGGCTCTGAAGCTCCGCCCACGCAGGTGGTTCTCCTTGATTCGATCTGGCGACTCATTGTCAGCGAACATCTTCACTCATTTTTTGATCTGTAGGTTGTTTTAGAATCGAAGTCGGAAGTTTTGCGGTCAGCACTGTCCATTTCGGTGCCGTACCCATAACTGGTAGATGTCGGTCAGACTCTGCGATTGCAGCGTGCGATGTAGTCGCTCTACCTAGAGCGATTGGCATCGCTCCAAAGTGCGACGGGAGATTTGCCCGAGCGGCGCCGTGTGTATCGGTCGTCGGCGGGTAAATCTCCCGTCGCTCGCACTTTGGAGCGATGCCAATCGCTCTAGGCAGAGCGACTGCATCGCGCGATGCAATCGCAGAGTCTGACCGACATCTAAGCGAGGCTCCGTTTGATCCATGTGTGCTTTGTTCTGGCTCATCCCCACCAGACCCTCGCGTCGAGCCTTTCTCAAGGAGCGGGGCAGCGGAGGATGGCCGCATAAATCTTTGCGCCCCTACTCCGTAGGTCGATGACGCGATCTCATAGACAAGGATATAGGAGGGATAGAGCTCTGTAGTGTTTGAAGATTGCCCTGCTGGGCCTTGCCTTGCAAACGGCCCCAGGTGATTACTTGGTTGAGACGGATTAGGATGGGGCACGAGTAACAAACAGGCAAGTTGTTAATTCATTTAGATATATAATGCCATGTATAATCGAGACGTCCTCAAAATGGTCGCCAGACGGTGGGGATTAGAGTGCTAGCGACCATTGACAAGTTGCAGCCAAAAATTTAATTTATTGATCCATTTTTGTTGGCTTATGGAACTTTCTTGGAGGTTATGCGCAGAATTCCGCTAAATTTGAAGCATCTGAAGTACGTACTGGTTGCCAGGGATGACGGGATCGAATCAGTATTCTCGCGGCAACTCGTAACGTATAATGTATGCTATACGAAGTTATTACGAGGCTTTGGTGACTTTGACGATGTACCCGATCACTTACCGCGCATGTTCAATGAGTCGACTCTTCCTAGTATGCCATCTTCGCCGCATTTCCTCTTTATTACCGCTTTATGTCGTCGGTCTATTTTTTAATAGATTGCTTCGTCGAACTATCTAGAGCAAGGTTAACTTGCGCGCAGGGCAACGTACCCTACCTGACCATGCATCGCTTATGCCCCAAAAACCACTCTGTTTGGTAAGCCGAAAGAGAACAATGTTTTTCTTTCAGCCTGAAGTGTTACCATAATCTAATGCAATGGGTAGGACACAAGTTATTCGATGATGCTAGTACAATACTCTCACGCAGGTTGCTTGTCAGACTTGGGTCGCAAAGGCAGGTCCTCCGCTCAGGGCGCGCCAAGGAGTTGGGGGACGAAAATCCCTTTAAATTTATTCGTTTACCGATATAGATTTCTTCATTTCAGTTGCGATTTGCCTTAAAGGACGAATTCACGATGAAAAAGCAACCCATTTCAAATTAACCTAGGGATGGTGAGTGGTACACGAAAGAAGGAAGAACCATGAGAAACGGCCCAGAACCCGAGAAATGGTACCCCTTCCTTGCCCGTTGATTCGAGCATTGATGCGACTCTCATCGCTGTGCCCTCTTCAACACTACGCTCTCTCAGCTATCTAATCACTCGCCACGTATTGAACTACGGCGAGTGATCAGATGATCGGTGGGCGGAGATCGCCGGACCCGCCAGCTTTGAGGCATGATAGGTCGCCGAGGTCAAATTTTTCCATGCGAATTGCGCGTCAGTTCGCACCCTCAGGAGGTCCGTGGGTCCCTCAACTAGGTCAGTTTCCCTTTCTTCGACCTTCATTCTAATCGTGAAATTCCTCCTTTAACTAATACATTATTGCATGTAGGCCCCTTTATCAGGACAATCCAGTTGGAAAACCTAAGCAAAATTTGAAGGGATTTCAAGTTCCCCGACCACTTCGAGGAATTGAATCCTGGCCCAAGTGATAATACACAGACTTTTCTGCCATAGGTCCACAGGAGCTACAGCCACACTTGATCTACCGACAACGTGAAATTAGTTCAGTGCTGTCGATCCCGAAGGCACCGTGTGGCAGAACCCGGTGATCTTCCATAAGATCCCGAGATTTTTCAGTTCTACCCATGCCGCTGAATCACTACTATGCAGTGGAGGAGCGCAGGTTGTGGAAACCGTACGCCATCGCGTAAGGCTAATGTCAGAGTCCGCGATCCATCGCGCGATCCGCGCGAATCGTGCCGCGGGTCATGGAAATACAAGTGCACCGATCAATACTGCGAGTTGCTTGCAAGCCCTCGACGTATTTGTGCTGGTGTTGACGTCTGACAGAAACGACTATTATGATTCATTTGTTGTATAGTACAATTTCATGGTCAAGTGGGCACTTGCGTTTTGCGATCTCGCGCGACGGGTCGCGAACATTTGCACAGCGCCTAATGTTTGGTAAGCCGCGCCCTTGTCGCACCCATTCCAATCCGAAAGATACAGGACTCCGCAACTCAAGTGGATTCGTCGAAAACTGCGTCGAGGATGATCATGTCGAACTCATCGTGGGTGTGGAAGCGGGCGATAGTAAGCAAATCGCTGTTGTCGGCAGTTTTGTGGAGTCTTCAAAATACACGAGTTTAAAGTGGTTCCATCGACCAAAATCATCATCAGCATACGGCACTCAGTCAGAAACACCAAGAGCGGCTGGTTTGCTTATTCTAGAAGCGACACCTACACATTCCAAAACATAGGATGTATACACCAAGCTCAAAACGACATTGGAAGCTCTCATGCAAAGTGATTTATGTCTTTGGCATGCCCAGTAGACTTCTCAGTTTCAACAATTGAGCCAGACTATTTGTTGTCGAATGTGGGGCCTCAAAGCAATACAATCCGCCACATAAAAAAATCGGATCTCTATGAGCACATTGTGGAAGATTACAAGATAAGCTTGGAGACACCTCGATGCCTGTCGCGATAGCTCCCTCTCCAAGTTGCTCGAAGTTATACATGGCAAATATGTAGTTTATTTTTCACTTAAACAATGCAATATGTGAATCAAGAAGCTTCATGATTCGATCTCATGAGACATTCGTCAATTCAGGTTTTCATATAGGCGATTATTTACTGTCCACTCGTGAAAACACCAGACTGATAAAATTGATGTGGTGGTCAATATATCTGTCCATAGACACTCACTATGTGACGTGTGATGTAGAAAGGTAACGGTGTAAATGGTTAGAGAAACTCACCGCAAAAATAACGTAGCGACTGGTTAAATTAGTCATATCCCGATGAGACAAGAGTAACGCAAACGCCTAGAAAAGCCACCGTCAGACTCCACACTGCGGATCAGACGCCCGTGCAATAGGCGCTCCAGTGATAAGACCGCAACGCAGTCGTGCGCAGTCAAAGGCAGATTTTCTGCATATTTTGTGTAAGCAGCATTGCGTAATATTGTATTTAAACATTACATTGAAACTTTAAAGGCTCCTTGTCGGTTTATTTGACAAAACGACGATAAGAATGGCTTGCTGTCTCCTGAGGAAGTAAAGGTTAGGTGGGCAATTCTTTTTCGAGCTGTTATACCATTATTCAGATTCTTTCTTAATGAAGCCCCATGTTTTCAGGACACCCATCCGTACGGGTGGCATATGTCTCTAGCAACAGGAAGAGGCCGAATTCGAAGAGAAGGAATCAGATTAATAATGGAAGTGGGGACTGGAGTGAGAGCGTGAAGTCTTAGATTTTGTTTTTCATTGTGTTTCCGAGTTTACCTATATTACACCCATTTTGCTTCACTTTTCGTTCTTATTCAATGGCGTGGGTTCCCTATAATATGCCGTCGTTATAAAGTAAAGTCGTTATACGACTCGACAATCAGTCGTTTGCTTACAAAGGGGATGATAGAAAGCGACGAGAACACAGAGTAGAGGCATTTATTCCGTAAGAAGTCCTCTGGTGGTGTAGTGTCCTTCGCGAAAGTTTAAATATTGAATTGGCGTTAAAAATTCAAGAAAAAAATCCTCAGATTGAATTTCAAGACTTGAAGAAGACCATGAAGGTGTGGAGCTGCTAGGACACTCCGACTTCGGGGATGCGTTCCCTGCAAGACCACTTCATCACACGTCCCCAAAGCAGAAACGAAACTAGCGGCGCATAATCTGTCAAAATTTGAAAGTATCTTGCCAAAGTGTTGCTTCGTAGGTGATATCATGACTTTTCAGCAAAGCTTGGCCTACTATAGGAACCGCTTCAATCTATTTCCACCGGTTCTATATGTTTCATACATTGCAGGAGTTCCCGCGTGAAGTAAGTCAACTGATTTTTTTAACCTTTCACTCCAACGTTATGTCTATGTAAGAACTTACAGATTGTCGCGATGGGTTGTCCTATTCCTTGCTGGCAAAGTGTCGGAGACTCCAAAAAAGTGCAAGGATATCGTAACTGCCGCTCAAAACGTCTTCCCTACAGTGTACGGGAATAAAAATAGAAACACTTTTGTTGTGAGTTTGTCATCGCAGTTCCTTATTTTCAGGCATAGATTCACTGAAAGCTTTTCTTTCAGGACGAAATTATGGGTATCGAGCGTGTCCTCTTGCAGACAATGAAATTCGACCTCCAAGTTGACTTACCTTATCAATATCTCATAGATTATTCCAAGAAGTTCAAGCTCACTAAAACAGAGGTGGAAACTACACAGATTCTTCAGTGCATTCTTAGTAATATGTAAGGGTATACTTTCAGATCAATTCCCTAGTTCACACGTCATGGACTTTTGTAAACGATAGTGCTTTTACGACATTGTGCCTGATTTGGGAGCCACAGGTGAGTCTAAGTTGTTCTACAGACATCGTTTCCTAATTTTCTTATGTAGTGCCATATTTTTTTATTTGAAGGTGATCGCTGTTGCCCTTCTCCACCTTGCGATATAGCAAATTTGTCAAACAGCCTTATAGATGATATATGTCATAAGGTATCCGTTTTTCATTCTATGACACATGCTTTGTATAGTGTTTTTTTATTTTTATTTTTTTGCCTTCGATAAGATTTTTATTTGTCATTTGACGGCAACAATGCTTCAGGTGCTGGACTTCTACTCCATATCGAAAGAAGAAAAAATGGATTTCATGCCACCACGTCCCTTTATTCTTGGTCAAACCCCCATCATGCCCGCAAATACTGGGACATCTTCTTGATTTTATTTCCGGTAACCCATTTTTGCGTGACCTCCCCTGTTCCATCGTTCTACTTTTTTCTTTCACTCCGCATGGAGAACACCTGTATTTATGTCAACTTCTTTAATGCTGGCCACGCTGGAGTGCTTTGTTTGTAAATGGAGCAGGAAATCACTCGTTCTGACCCTTGGCTTGTCATGCGATGTAAATCAATTCTCATTTCCTTCTCCTCGTTCCACATCGCTTGAAAAGTTTCAATGTAAGTGGCTCTTCGACAGCAGTGTTAAGTGGGGTGTCTTCGATGGCACTACTTTCCCACTTTGGCGCATAGTGATAGTGTGTCAGTGTTCATTCTTGCGCTACGGTTATGTACAAATTTGAATTACCATTGGGTTCTTCAAAAGAGAAATCGTGTGATCTATTGTTGAAAGATTTCATGAAGCAGAGTTTCTCGACCGTTGTACAGCCCGTATAGGTTTATTCTGTATAGCCAGGACCACCCACACAACTACTTATCACTTTGGGGCAGTCACGTCCTTGTTTAGGGAGGAGCCATCGAATCTACCCAGCATTGTAACCCTTTTTGCTTATTAAGTGACTCTTCCCGTGAACCATTTGGCAACGACTACAGATCCTATTCGGCCGCTGAACGCAAAAGTGAGTTTTTTTGGGTGCTAACTTTAGTTGGGGGGGGGGCCACGCGGCGGCGCGGCAGTCTGCTCGCCTGGCATGTTCGGAAATCCGTGGGCCAGGGGGAGTGTAGCCAATCTAGGGGGGTTGGGGGGTGGGGCAGTCACTTGACATGCGTGAAAAGCTGGAATGTTCGAGTTTACACTGTCTCGTTCGAGAGAGCCCAGGTGAGCAGACTGCCGCGCCGCCGCGTGCCCCCCCCCCAACTAAGTTAGCACCGTTTTTGTTTTTCGTTGTTCTTCCCAAAGGGCGTATTGCTCAGTGCAGTGCTAAATTGACGAAACGTTCAATTGCATCTCCAGATCGATGTACATGAAGCTGTTTCAAAGAAAAGGGAACCAAAAATCATTAACTGCAGCTTAGGGGCTGTTACGCTAGCTACACTTTATATGAGGTTCAATCCCTTATTATCTCTAGATTAAATGTGGGATGCAAATGGATAGAACTCATTGATTCCTATAGCTTAGATAATATTTTTAGGAACAAGGGTTTATATTAGCTCAATGTCTGCTCCGACTTTTGCAGCCTCTAACGTGCCTCCTCGCAGTCGTCTTTTTCTTGAGTGGTGCCATACAGTTGTTTTCATGTAGAAACTCGGCGGCCACATTTACAGCAGTTTGCCTCCTGCGTTTTTCATTCAAGTTTGTTTGTTTTGTTTTCAAAGTTTTTACTAAGTCAACTGGTAAAATTGAATTGGCACCATCGGATGTATTACGCCACCAAAAACTCTCATGATTTTACAAGGGTGTGGTTCATAGGACAGAAAGCGAATTTTTCGCGTTTCGCAGCGCGAAACATTGTTCGTTGCGGGAATTTCGAGTCCACTGACGATTCGCTGTGGGAACCTCGGGTCCACTGATGATCAGCGGTGGACCTGAGGGTTCCGCAGCGTAAAATGTTTCCCGCTGCGGGAACGCGAAAAAGCCGCTTTCTGTCTTAGTGAACCACACCCAATATCGGCCGTAATGCAGCAGTTTTTATACTTTCGTCGAACATTTTCTGAGAAGGCAATGAAATGTGAAGGGTTTGGATCATTCAATCATCATGTATCCACCTTACCAGAAAATGGGGGAACGGGGGATTTCACCCATTTCCCCCTTTTGTGTGTGTCCTTAGACGGAAACTAAACGGATACGTATGCTTTGTACTCATTATTAAAAGGTGTGCCAAAACTGGGCATCCGTAGATCTACCGGAACATAGTCAACTCTTGACTATAAATGCCGTCATTTATCATTCTGTGAGGTCTATTCCAGTTAGGGGGGCATCATGGTGCGGTGACTCCCAAAAAGCTACGGTAACTCTGAGCCAGGGGGAGTGTAGCCAGCCTAGGGGGTGGTGGGGGGGGTGAAGGGCAGTCACTTGACATGCGTGAGAAGCTGGAATGTTCGAGTTTACATTAGCTCGCCGAGAAACTGCATCATGATGCCCCCCTAACTGGAATAGACCCTTCTGTTGGTTTCCGCTGTTTTGTATCGTTACTCATTTGCCGTGACCTTATTTTTATGATTTTTTGTTATTAAATTCGAGCTTCTATATCTATTTGGTGAATGGGCCAATTCACAAAGGTCACAGTCAACGCTTGGCAGCGAGTTCAGTTTTTTGTTCCCCGCCAAGTTAGAACGATTCGTTCATTGTTTGCTCCATGATTCAGACGTTCCTTGAGGCTACTTTAACTCTGTGACTAGTAATCCTGCACTACAAATCACAAACCGATCTTCCGTTATGCTATTTTCATTAATAAAGAGCCTCATATTTCAAATCATACTGTCGATACTCACCATAGCATTTTATACAAGTTTTCGTTCTCAGAATTTGCTCTTCTTCACGGCCTGTTAGTTTTTTTTTTTACTTACCTGTCGATAAGGGATGGAATGCACTCCTCCGCAATGATTCTTTGACCTTTGGATTTTCGCGATTCTCCCAGGAACTCGCCCTCTTTGGGCAACCCATTACCAAGTATACTTGCCAGGGCAATAATTTCCTCCTTTTAGTACTTTCTTACAAGAACATCGCTTTAACTATTTTTTGAAATGACCAATTCACTCAATATTTTTCACGGTGCCTTCCATTTTTGCTTGATGCAATCATTTGATTGTTTTCACTGTTTTTTGCATAGGTGACAGCAGAAGGAAATCCTTCGTATTGCAAATAAGGGAAAAGTAAGGTGACAGCAGAAGGAAATCCTCTTTGTTTTTGAAATAAGGGCAAGTAGCCACAAAAAACAATGAGCGCAAGCTGCCAACTCGGACAAGATGGGTTAAAGGCCATACTGGTTGAAAAAACCTTCAGACCGCGTTCATGGTTGGCGTGTTCGCAGAATAGTAGGCGTCAATGAAAGATGATAATCCTGGAAATCCAATCGTCTACCGTACCTAATTATTCAACGCGTGTTGGCGTGCGTCCAAGAACTTTCGAGTCTATATTTCGGCATAAAACGAAAATGATGCTGCTTCTCATCCGGTACCACCGCTAGGAACGAGTCATTTTTGGGAAACCGTGTAGCCGAATTGGGAAAGATTAGTTTTTCTATCATGTATGCTATTGCCCTGCTGTTTTTCCTTCATGCTGTGTTTGGCGATAAGAGAGCTCATAAAAGAAAGCCAACGTAAGGAGAATGCAGACAGCCACTAAGAGGCAGAGGTTAAAAAAGGCTGTCCTTGCTCTGGTCGGCTAGGCAACATCTATGGCAAAAAACGACCTGGTTTAGACAGCGAATTCTAGTTATATACGTTGTTTTCTTTTCGTTCCACGTAATGCATCAAAACGCTTAAGCGCACGTCAGACGGTATCCGCTGAGAGCAGGTTTTCGAAGAAGAATTTTTGGTTTTTGTGTGCAGCTTGGTAGATTTAGGTGGTTTTCTTAGGTAACGGCGATGGGAAAGCAAAGGAAGGCGTCACAACCTGTTTCGTGTTCCATATCCTACAAAATCTCTGGCAAAGTTTTCAGACCACGTATTCTACTCAATTTTGCGCAATTTCATGACGTGGTAATCGATCCTTGTTTTCTTTTTGCTTTCAAACTGTCTGTTCCAATGCGCAATAGTGATAGTTTCCCTTTGGTCGCCACCTAGGAAGAAAAATGAAAACAGTTCCACCAACCAGCATTCAAAGCAAAGAAGCACGATCTCAGTGCAGGTTATGCGGGACCGTGTGGAAGAACAGTACGTGTTTTGGTCAATTTGTGGTGTAGTTCTCGATGATCTCACTTTCCGTTAGCAATGTCGAAATAACTTGGTTTAGGAAAATGCGCACATTTTCTTCATTTCATTTTGTCTGCATATTTCGAATAATGGTATGTTCGTTTTGAAACTCGCCATTTAGGGTACGGATGCGTGATCGTAGCGCGTCTTCCTTACGCACTGCTGCATCTGCAGCTATTGCTCCTCATCGTATTCCTCTGTTTCGCACAATGTATATCGTAGCAGGAACTATGATATTCTTTTTCCTGAATCTTTACTTTATATACATGTATGTACAAAATCAATCGGAGGACACGCTTGAGAAGGCATTAGAAGTGCAGCATCGGTTGCAACAAAAGGATCAGGTAAGTCACACCGATACGAATCTGTTTTGTGCTGTGGTGATTGTCAACGATAATTAGGGAGGAAGGGATAGAGAGAGGTCATGTTCATGCAGCATTATGCTAGCATTGTTTATAGTGTTCTGATTTTTGAGTGCTGTTTTTGGCCGCAGTTCGCCATGCGAACTTCACTGCGAGTGATGCGCTGTGAGTTCTATTAATATGCAAAAACAGTTCGGCCATGCAAGCGACTCGAATCAACATTTCTCGCGCACAGGGCAGAGTGGTGCTTGCCAGCAGCATCTAGCGATTCGCGATTCACTAGCGATGCGACTAACCAGCTTACCGCGATAGTCGTTTGTGTTGATACGCTGTGGTAACAAAGTCATCAAGACTTGAGTTAAGGTGAAATGATGCCCGGTAGTATTACTGGTAGCACACCTGCCCGGTACGCGAGACGTGTGGGTTGGGTTCCGCCTGAGCAGAGTGTTTTGCCCATAACTGAGCATGCTTGTGATAACTCCCAGTGTTGTTATTCGTCTTCAATTGATGCATTGCGATTTCTTTTCAATGGCATTCACTTCAGCTCCATCCAGGTGCCACACCGCCTAACACCAATTGGTACTCATGTAACGTCACTGATCCACTGGCTGTTAGTGCTCTAGCACGAGCCAAGACAGAATCGTGCATAAGAAAGGTGGGTTCCACATTCCTCAAGAGAATAGTTGGGCTCTATGTTCTCGAAAGCTCTATGTTGTACTGCTGTGTATAGCCTAGGCTTTTCTGAAGTACCGGTTCTACATAGCTTATCATAAGGGTCGTTATTCTGAATGCCACAGTACCTGGTTCTAGATTACCGATGCTGCCTGTAGATTGAAAAACGGTGCCTTCCATGACCAGTTCCCTGAAAGCCAATGTGGAAACCACGGTTCGTTATGCTGCTATCTGAATTTATTTCGTGAATTAGTTCAGTGCTTGCAGAAAATTTTCTTTCACTTTCATATCATGTGATTTTCCATTCCCTCGACTTGTTTTTTTCTTCCTTTCAGTCTGATTTTTTTCAGACTCTTCACTGATTAATATGCGGGTTGGATGTTTCAAGGACCACAAAAATAACCGAACTTTAAATGGGTTTTCATACGAGTTCAAGAGTGATAATTCCGCGGAGAAATGCCGGTCGTTTTGCTACAGAGCCGGTTTCGTTTATTACGGTAAGAAAACTGTCATTACCGTCCTCCGCGTTATCTTTCAACGATTCTTCGTATCTACGCATTTGTTCTGACGTAGCAATTTGATGGTAATGTGTTCGTTGATGCACATTCATCATCTTCTTTCGGATCTTGAAATCTAAAGATTTGAAAGATTGCACAAACATCGCATGGGGAAGTGTGGGTTGGTATCTAACTTTCGTCACTATAGAGATCGTTCAGAATTTTGATCAGATCATCGTCCCTAACACTATAGGATATGTACCGTTGATCAATCCCATGCTTCCTCCCCACCCGAATCTGCGGTGAATTTTCTATGCACCTTTTTCACCTTAACTGTCCACGTTTTTAGAAGTCAATCTATAGGGCGTCGGCAACGGTCAAATAGATTGGGAAAGTAAAATTCTTAGGCCATCTACGGACTCCGTAACGCAGACTCTTTGCCTGTGGAAAGGAAATCATGTGCTGATCAAACATTTCTCTTTTGTTTAGTTATTCTCCTGTTTTTCAGGGTTAGAATTTGGTCGCGAATGCTTTTGTGGAGATTCAATACCAAGCAAGCCTATCAGCCAAGAGCGATGTAGCGAATACAAATGTAGCGGAAATACTTCTCAAACATGTGGAGGATTCAACGCTCTTGAGGTCTTTCACACGGGTTTGAAAAGTGAGTTCAGTGTGCTCGATCACTAATGTTCTTGTAGTTGACTAGAATTGCGCTTTATAGTACAAATAGGTTCTGTCTCCGGATGTTTCAGGGATTCCATCATTTTTTCTATGAGTCTCTTCTTCGCTGCTTTGCTTGTCCGAAATTTACTTAATGACTGAGAACTTTGTTTTTGTCAGTAGCGCGTAGGATGAGAGTATCCGCTTTTCTAGTTGCTTTTGCAGACGAAAAAGTATGCATGTCCGCCTTTCATATTCTTTTGCTCTCTAAGCCGTGAAATCGTGTGGTAATTTCTATTCTTGGCTATTTCAGGAGCTCATCTAATGCCTAAAGCGATTTTCGAAACAAATTCCGATATTGATTCGAAGAGGCCTCGTATCTTATTTTTATTGCAGCTGAATGGTAGAAATGAGCGTCAGGTTTGTTCCTCTCTTTGCCTTTCTCTGAAGCTTCGTTTTTTTTATGATAAATTGTAGGTCAAGAGACTTCTCAAAGCGCTTTATTCTCCTTTTCATTACTACTATATCCACGTTGACAAGCGTCAGCTTTACATGCTCACAGGTTCGGTCAAAGTCAATACCCTTCAAAAATCACTCGTGAACGTTCTTGAAAAATCAGTTCATTTTCAGAAATGAAAGCTGTCGCTGCAAAGTTGTCGAATGTGTTCGTGGCGCCGGATGCTCATAGCACTATTTGGGGTGGCGCTTCTTTATTGACCATGGTGCAAGGTACGAAATGTTTAGCTATTGAAATGAAATGAAGTGAAGATTTGAAGTCGAGTTCCAGATGTGAATATAATTCATTTATTTAGATACTATTCGTCGTTCCATTGTCACGCCATCACTCTCTGATTGGGACTACCTCATCAATCTATCGGAAAGTGATTTTCCTGTCATGACTCTCAATGAGTTTGAAACGCAGCTTCGCGCGTGAGTTTTATTTTATAGGAATAACGCAGGATTGAAGTGCCACATCTGCCGCAGCTAATTCTTGCTTGATCCAATCGAATACCAACTTTGATATGGCTTATTGAAAGTCTCAGACATGGTATGGCAAAGATTTCTTGCAAAATTGCCCAAATTCCCGGTGCTGCCTTCATTTTTCCCCCGAAAACGGGGCTACATAATTGGCAGCGAAATATTTCATGTTGAATAAGTGTGTGTTCATCTTCAAATTATCACAATTCTTCATTGTTGCCAGAAATGCTGGAATGTCTTACATGAGCAGTCATGGTTACAATACGGGGCGATTCATTCAAAAACAAGGATTTGACTTCGTTTTCGTAGAATGCGAGAACCGTATGTGGAGAATCGGCAAAAGGTCTCTTTTTGCCTTGAAAATATTCATTCTAAAAAAATTGCAAACACAATTCTATATGCTGTTGGAGCAAGCAATGATCATGCGTTTCCCTCAAACATAACGCTGACTCCATTTTGTTGCAGAGGGCGAGTTTCCGCGTAATCTTCGTGTCGACGGTGGTTCTGACTGGATAATTCTTCACAGAGATTTCGCAGAATATTCAATATCTGACGACGAGCTACCTGCTAAGTTACGGACTTTGTTCTCTACGATTATCCTGCCAGTGGAGAGCTTTTTCCATACGGTAAGCTCTTGAGAATTGAATAGGTCTTCACATTTATGCGATCTTCACCAAACTATTCAAACTTGTCGATGTTGATGTTCGTGATTGGCGTGGGCACTATAATGGAACCTCCTGTTTCTCCCATGTCTAGGGTGAAAAGTCCATATTTTGTGCTTTCAACTTCCGCTTTTCCCGTTGCCCGTTTGCAAGTTGTTCTGATAGGCATCAGGTACTTACGCGAAATGGCCTTCGCGAAAAGCTCTTGGGAGGCACTTCACTCATGGCGGAGCTAATTCGCCGCTTACGGCGTGTACTAGAACGGACAGTAGCACCCGTCCTTGTCACCTTTCATAACTATCATAGATCACCTCTGAAATTGCATAACTTCTGATCAATCCCTCGCCGTTTGATTTGTTACCTTATCTCAATGATAAATTTGCAGCCTGCAGTCTGCATATGCAGATTTTTCGCCAATCATTGTAGTCGTAAGCGTTCAGCTGCCTGCAAGAGTCCAGAATGATTTCTTCAGCCCTGTGGATTCACAGTTGAAATCACAATTGCCTTTGCCCGAACTTTATTCTGTAGTGTAGCACATGTTTTCTGCGATGATGTGCGTAGTGCTGCGCTCGACTATTCAAAATCCTGACATTTTAAATTTTGCACAGACGTTTTCCTAAACACTTCTCACTTTATGAACATTTTAGCTGTCGTACAATTCCCGCTTTTGTGAAAGCATCATTGGCAGTAATTTGCGACTCACAAACTTGGAATCGAAAACAAGGTGCGACTTTTCTTTTCTGTTAATGTTTTGACTAGAAGCTATTAAGTCAATGGTTTGCCATTATGCGAAATACACCCAACTAAAGGACGTGGAGATGGTGTAGCTGCAAGTGGCATCGCGTAGTACGTGTTCATTTTTTGCTGTGATCAAACGAACCTCCTTGTGAGGGGCTAACTGAGATCGATAGTCTTCGCTCCCTCAGCTTTTGTTCCTTTTCAAATGTGAGAGCTAGAACATTAACATATATGCCTGGTGTCTATGTTTTGGACAGACCAAATTCCTTTCACATGCTATGATGAATTCTATGGGATCTAAATTCACAGAGCTCAGCCCCCATGGTCTCGCTGTAATTACCCAAATCCGCTCTCGCTTGTATCTATACTCCCTCATCACCTATTCTTTCCCTCCGCGGCGCTCAGTATCTCCTACCTAGGTATCGCTCTCTTGGAAACCTCTGCAGCTTAGAGAAAGAGTCCTATCTCTAGATGTTTTTTGTGATCCTCCCAATCTCGGTGCATTCCTCATATCTTGAAGCAAAGTAAACATAGCTGCTTGGCCCTAGCGTATGCCCTCAATCAGTTTTCTGGAAATTATTTAACGTTCTGTCTTGGTTTCTTTGTATTGTTCAAATGGGTGCTGTACTTATTGACATCTTTTCGCATTCTTAAGGATGCAGATGCGAGAGTCTGAAAAGAGTGGTTGACTGGTGTGGATGTTCTCCGTTAGTATTCACAAAGGAGCACACTCATAAATTTGCTGTGAAGGTATGCATTTTTTCTCGTCTTCATAACCTCTTAAATAGTGAGGAATCACCTCTTAGAACGCAGTTGCGAAACCGTTCTACTTTGCGAGGAAATTCGAGAGTCTGGTTGACATTGATGCTATTGCTTTGGCTGAAGAACAAGCGATGCGAGATAGGTGAATGCTGTACTATTGTTCAAATTTATCAAATAACTACTGGGCTTCACTTTTTACGCTTTTTCGGTTTTGATTGAGTTTTTGTTTAGATCGCCGCCCTCCTACACAAACGATGTGATGTTCAACGTTACCTTTGTGAATCACTACAAGGCTGACATTGACGGATACTGTATGTTCTTTCTTGAAGCTACTACAACATTTTCGCTGATATCCCACCTATGAACGTTTTAAGCTGTGCCTTTTTCGCTGATGGCTGAGTCGCTTCTTTCTGTTCACTCAGATGAATCAGATTTCATTTCCCTATCTAGGAT